>VXAZ01001655.1:518168-558020 GCA_013399875.1 Gymnorhina tibicen
CGCCAATCGCAGCGCGCCGCCCCGCCCCCTCGGCACAGCCCACCAATGGCGCGGGGCAGAGCCCGCGTGCGCCCGCCCCCGCCCTGTCAATCACGGCCGGCTGCTCCGCGAGCGCCGCCCGGCGGTGCCCGGCCGCAGCGGCACCGCCCTCCGAGCCGATCCCTCCGCCGCGCAGCGGGGGCGCGGGTAGGCGGTCCCTCGCCAGCTCCAGCCAATCAGAACCCGCGATGCAAATCGCTTCTGCCTCCCCGGAGCCTATCAGGAGCGGCGGGGGGCGGNGAGCCGGCGACCGCAGCACCGCTCCGCCGCGCTGTGTCCGTGCGCGCCCTGCGGCGGCGCCCGCGCTCCCCGGGCTGTGAGGGGAAATGGGCGCTGGCGGCGAACACAAAGCACGGACACCGTGTGATGTGCGGACAAACGGGCACTCGTGCTATAAAAAGCTGAGATACAGCGTCATGTGCGCGGCTGGTGGGCGGCCACGGCTCGAAAGCCCGGGGCAGGTGCGCTCCCGCTGTCGGAACGCGGTGTCTGAGGTAGCGAATTCCCCAGCTCCCGACTCACTGTGATTCAGTGGGATTTGGAATCCTAAACTAGGCCTAAGGGTGATAGCTCAGAGGGGAGGGATTAGTTATCCTTCCTCCCTCCCTTCAAAACGTTTCTTGAGCAGCCCGAGTTATTTTTTTAGACCTCGTAATGTATTTTTAGGCAAATGATTAAATTTAGCCAATGATGCTGTATTAACGCTCATACTTTCAATAATTTTATGCATATTCTCATAGTAAAATTTCATTTTTGTGGCAATAATTCAACTTTAAATTCCTCCTTATCATTAGTAATTTGGTAATTTCTGCTGTTAGAAACTGGTTCGTGTTTAGGCTTATAAGCATCTTAAAGAAAATCATGTTACATGAAATGCCTTAATTACATATATTTTGTACACCATCATATACAAATTGGATTTAAAATGTTGAGAACATTCAGGACATGAGATTTCTAGTTTCAGAACAAGGTTTATTTCTGTTCAAAGCCTCCTGGCTATTAGCTATGCTAATCTCCACTGTGTCCCTTATGTTCCCCTTAAGGTTCAGATTTTTGGGAGAAAAAGTTATTTCTCACTTTGTGTGGTGGAAAGTGACTATTCCCCCTTGCCAGTCTCAACTGCAGTTATGACAACAAATGCAGAAGCCAAACAATACGGGAGGCTCAGGGAAATATTGCCACAGAAACAACAAATCAAAAATAGGTGGCTTTCCTATGTCCTAGAAAATACCATTATTTGAACTTTGGAACACTTTCTATTGATGGGACAGATGATTTAATGGTGATTTTAGTGTAGTATAACTGTGCTAGCTTCTACCTAGATCTATGTAGAATTAGGTCAGCTATTCTCTGAAAAGAAAAGGGTAAGAACACCTCAAAAAAATCCAAACCAGTTTCAAAATCTCCTGCAAATTGCCCGGATACTGGGTGCATGCTGTAACCCCCCATGGCAATAGACACTGTGATTAATTTTACTTCAGCAAAGTTTGTGTCGTGTCTCCTAGGAACAGCAGTTCCTGCATCAGTCTAATGCCCAAGTTTGGGGAGGGCTCACACAGAACAGCTCCCGCACGTTAATTCCATCGTTGGTCACAGAGTCTTGAAAAAATCTGCTAGAAACAGTCAGAGAATGTCAAGTTACATGATGGAAAACAGTAAGGTATAGAATTTGGCATTTTAGCTCAATTTAATTAGAATGGTCTTCTCAATATCATTTTTGAAACCCAGATATCCTTGGATAATTCAGAATTATCAAAAAATATACTTAAGTGGAATTCCACTATTTTGTTCTGTGAATCCTGTTTAAAAAAAAAATTGAGTCTATTCCCTTATAGGAAATGAACCATTCTTACTCTTTTCATCTTCTGACAACACCACACAGCCCTGAAAAGAGCAGAAACTTTCAATTCTCTGCAAGCTTGTGTGCATTTAAATCTAGAATTTAGATGTTCTTTTTCAAGAAAAGCCACATGACGAAGGTCCTGAGCTCAAGAAAAATGTCCTTGAGCATTACTACACCAGAAAAACGAACGAAGCTATTTCTTGCATTTATTAGCACAGAGAAAAATAGTTGCTTACCGCAGTCAGTGAGATACACCACCTAAACCAGGGAAGGCTGTTTAAGCCCGGGGCGGAGGGCAGGTGTAAGCTCGGGGAGAAGGGCACGCAGTTACGCTGGGGGCCGGCGAGTAAATCCCTCGCTGACTGACAGCAGCGTCGTCATCCTGCTATTAACAGCATTAGTGTCCTTGCTGCCAGCACGGAAGAGCTGACAGAGATGTAAACTGGGCCATTACATAAGTATAAATTGTGATATAATAGAATCAATTGTCCTGAATTGTATTGCTACAGCATCAGCACTTGCCCCAGAATTTCTCTCGTCTCTAGTGTAGAGCTAGAGGACGAGGAGAGACCAGTGATACAATATAACCTCAAAATTCCAAGGAAAGCACGCTTTGTAACAGAGGTGTAAGTTAGCCTTTGCTGGGGTAAACCATTCACAGCTCAGAGATATTTATATTCTGCACACACGTGTCAAATGCAACTCTATCCACTGAGTTTCTGTGATCTCTACTATAAAGTCTCTATATTGCAATGAGGTTACAGTTGGACTGAAAAAGGTAAATGACACATTAGTGAGGGGAAGGGCAATCACAAAAAACTGCAGGTAGCATTACATTTAACTAAACCAACAATTGTGACACAACTTTTTGTGGGAGATCGATTTTTAATCCAGCTTCAGCTTTGCTTTTCAGTTACTCAAATATCCACTATCCACTGAAAGACAGGGGTTTGATTCACTTTTGTGGCCAGACACAATAGAATGGCACTTCAGCTGCTTGTAAAATACATTTCATCATTCTGCTCACGAATGCAGAATTTGGGAGAACACTTGTCTGAGCTCACACCTTTGAAATACTTGATCTTAGCTCCCCAGATAAAATTGTTTTGGCCGTTTATGTCAAGCCTTTGTGTCTTGTGTAATATCTGCATTGATATGTTTTCAAATGATAGACGTATGCCATAATTAGACAAAACATTTCAGTAATGCACTTTGCTATTTATATTCCTCAGGTCAGAGTTTGACACAACGGCAGAATAAATATAAATTCAGGTTCTGAGGGGCATTGTGTTGATTAAAACATTCCACACCAAAGGTAAATATTTCTATTTCCTCCTGTCAAAACTATAGAATTTTCATTTTATACCCATCTTATTGTCTGTCAATAGAAGTAATATATGATACTGACTTGCAGAAAAAAACCCATAATGTGAAGCCATAGTTTAATCATCCTCCAGTAAAAACACATATTCACTACTGAACAGTTGTCGTTCATCAAACAAAGTATTAACTCTGGGATGTTTCTAGAGATTTCATGCAATAATCCTTAATAATGAGAGGACAGTGGAACGTGTAAGAGTTTTTCTTTATCTAGAAAGAAATTACCTCTTCACTAAAGAAGAAAACACACAGCTCACCACAGCCTATAACACGTCAGAATCTGTGCTGGGTTTGGATGCTTGAATGGCAGCCTGCAGGTAAAAGCAAAGCAGGCTTTGATCTGTGACTTATTAAGAGGAAAGAAGAGGGGGATTTGAATTTGTGGAAGGAGTGAAGGTTATAACTATAAAACCAGTCAACAAAAAAGCTTCTCTGTTGCAGCAGAAGGCAGACAGAAGCTTTGGAACCTTCCTCCCATCCTTGGAGAAAAGAAATACACATTCACGCTGTAAGAGGAAGCACCACTAAAAAACCCACAAACAAAAAAACCAGCCCACGACTGTACTTTCACATTTTATAATTTAGAGTTATTTGCACACCTAAAAGGTCAATGCTGGACTCCATTTAACTTCACTAAAATTCCTCCTGGAGCTGTCACCAGCTGTCCCAGAGCTATGAATAGGTGCTCAGTGTCACCTGCTTGGGAACATTCTTGAGTTTAAATTATTACTGATATCTGTGTGCACAGAAATTTTCCACATAATTTACTAAGTTATCTCCAGATTCTAAATCACTATCAGCAAACCTGAACAAAGACACCAGATCATTTGTAATTTTTGTATTTTCACTGACACTCTTACAAGAAAGACCAAGGAAACATTCTGTGCGAGTGTGTATCATTTATTGTAGTTCAAGAGAGTCAGGAATTGAACAGAAGACATGGCAAAAAACAAATAAAAGAAAAACAACCTTTTTTTTCCAACTTAATTTTAAAACACTGTGGTTTCAAATCCTTTTTAAAAAGGAAATTCAAGTATCATATGCAGGGGGCAGTAATATAAAAATGTTTGTGAATATTTTTTTTTAATTTTTTTTAAAAACGTAATTCTACATTTCCTGCACCCTTTCTGCTTTGGTAAGGCCAAGCCATGGATACAAATTGGTACGCAACATAAAAAATGACCCCTGCCCCAAACTGCAGCCTCCAAGGATAAAAGTATCTGCTCTCTGCGGACAAGCTCCAATGGCTCAGAACTGTCAGTTAGCATAGATCTGCAGCATTGAGAGAATGTATTTTATTTTTTTAAAAGTCACTGAAATCCTGGTATTCCCAAGCATCTCATTCATGGCAGCTGTTTTAACATATTTCTATCTCAAGGCTTTTCACAAGTACCAGAGCATCTTGATCAACATAAAGGAAAGGGACATCTCAAGGAAAGGAAATTAAAATCCATGTGTCAAGTCTTTGCTTTTTTGAAATTATCCTTGTGTCTAACACCAATTAAAAACCAAATAGGCAAATATGTGTAATATAAAAATACGATCCCAAGATGAACACTTTGTTGCAGGCACAGTTATCGCACAAAATATGTTCTTTTAAGGGCAGGGGAATGATTTTGATTTTCACAGGGTTTGTATTTTTTTGCATTACAAAAGAAAAAGACAGCAGTGCAGGTTTGATGGGTGGAACAGAAAGAAAGGAAGGGAAAGAGAAAGAAGTTACTTTAGCAGCAAAATGTCCAAGGTTCTAACCACAATCAAATTAACGGATATCTGGCGGTAAAAAACAAGGTTGAAGGGATGCTGCCCTGATCCATTCGTCTTTGCTAAAATAATTCAGCTGTAAAAACTCCAAAATGTGACATACTGAAGGACAGTTTTGTAACATAACTTCCTAGCTTGTCCTCCGTGTTATTGACCATCGTTATCACTTAAATATATGTACAAGAATTAAGCTGCTTTTCTCCTCGTCCACATGCTCCTGGTCACTACTGCGAGTCAGTGCCGTGGGCGTGCCAATCCCATCAACAGCTCCCAAGTGTATCTGCTCCACTCCTGCCAGAACAGCCCACGCCCTGCTCTGCCCATTGGTGGTGGCGTGCACTGCAAGGGAATTTTTAATGGTCATTCTGCTTGTCTCTCATCCAGGCTTGGATTTGCTCTTTAAGTTCTGGCACTAGTAAGATAAGAAAAAAGAGAAAAAAGAACGATTAAATTACTTGATAATAGTACTATAAGAAAGTCCCTCATGACCAATAGCCATTTCTCATTTATATATAATAATGTTTTTCAGCCCAGTAGTTATGAAAGCAAGGGTGTGAGGGTTTTTCCCCCCAGAAAAAGGGAAAGCAGAAGGAATGAACTTTTCTGTGCAAGTTGAGATGAAAGAACTGTTACCTCTACTGAGGCCTGAACACTGTCCTATGAAAGTACAGACCTGCCCACAAATTGCTTCCCCCAGCCCCCATCCCAGGGCCAGCTGTCCCATGGTACCTGGTTCCAGCATATTTTCCGTCAGCGTCTGACGATTGAAAGGATCAGTGGAAGAGTTCAGCAGATGCCTCAGGATGATTGACCTGTCCATGATCGTTCCGGAGGGCAGCCTCACGGGGTCGGTCATCAGAGTGTCCATAAGTGGATCTGAGGGCACAAGGGTCTCCTCATTTAAGTGAGAAAACAGCTACAAATGTGATTTTTTCCCCTAAACCCCCAGTGCAGAAGCACTGCTCAGGGTCCCCAGTACACTGCTGAAGTTACAGAAAATGGTTAAACGGACATAAATCTTTATAGCGCTTTCCCCTTTCTGACCTGGGACTAAGCGTTCGCTATTGTCACCCTATTTTCAGACTGAGGGGGGGTTACCGTTTTCAAGTACATTTAAGCAAAGCATGGCTAGGACTGGACAGTACAATCCCAGGGAAAACCAAAGGAACTCTTAGCTCTGTGTTTACTGAACTACACCATTGAAATAGAGCAGGATGCAAGGCTTCATAAACAATATATAGTTTCTATTAACATACGGAATCAATGTAACAAACGCAATCCCTCTCTCCTAGATGGTCAGGATTTAGAAGACCCCACTTGCCTCTGAATTCATCCGGAGCATCACTGTAATCAATCTCTGCACGGGCATTCTTGGCAACAATTTCCTCCACTTTCTCTGCCAGCAGTTTGAATTTCTCTATTGCTATGGTAGATTTGATTCCAGCCTTCCTCATCTTGGAGATAACCTCCTCAAAGAGCTCTTTACTGTAGGACCTCTACAGGCAAAGCATAAAAAGACAACTTTGCTGAGTCGTAGTATCCTTACATGCCATAAAAATACTAAAGATATTTAATGCATTTTTAAAATTTCAAAAGGAAGGATCAATGAAACCTCAATCTTACATCAAAGCAAATAGTATGTAGGTAGCATTCATCTAGCACCAAAATGTATCAACTTTGGGGTAGACTTCTGATTTTTTTTACTAGTCATCACCACTGTAGAACTGTTAAGGACCAAAAAAAAAAGGCAACATCACCTAAAGAAAATGAGGAAGACGCTCAGAGAGGCTGACTATAATTATGAGGACTGTTCTTAGACAAAACATCTGTCTTGCCATTCTCCTGTCTGTATTCTTGTTCTCAGAAGTCTTGGCTGAAAATACAGCACAAAATGAATTTTTTTTTTTTTAAATTTCTTAACTTTTCTGATAATGTGCAAGGCAGTACTGGGAAAGAAGTGATTCTTTTCCTAATCCAAACAACAACTAACATAAAACCCACCCCACAATGTTGCAAAAATAGTAAGACAGCTCAGGAGAGTGAATGCTGGAAATTTGCCACCTGGTGCAGTAGGAATATCCAGACAGACCAAATGCAACTGAAGCAAGCATTACTTTCATGTGAAAAAGAAAGTTAGAGAAGGACTTTTGTTGCTGTCTGTGTTCTATAGAGACACCATTTCCTTTTAAGTTCGCAATGTTGTGTTTTGACACAAAGCTTTTAAATAAAAAGTGTTATTGACTTTACAGTGCGAGGTCGATATATAAGACAAAACAAAACACACTAAGTCTCACAGATTTCTATTTCCCTTGGGATTTTTAAAGCATTCAACACAGCCCCACTTCTTTCATCTGCACCACGCTGCACCAAGAAATGCCATTCAGTACACAGGACACACAGTGCCCACCCAAACTCCTTTCTCGTGCTCAGAGGGAGCAGAATGATGGCAACATGCCCAGGGCTCTATAAACGTTTGCAGATTCCCTCTCCTACGTGCTGGGATTTGCAAATGGGACATGTCTCAAAATGCTTTAGAGAGATCCCGACATGATCAAGCAACTTTTTGTTTGTTTTGTTTTTTCTCCCAATACCAGTAGCCATTAACCAACCGCACATTTCCTTGGTGTTTCTTTCCTGCCACTGACAGTTTCCAAGAGACTGGTCACTCCCCCCACTGCTTTTTTATGAAGGGCCACTTTGTTAATTAAGCTTTTTTCCAGTTCTCACACCCGCAGGCTTCTTTCTTTTGAATCCCTACATCAGTCTGTGCATTTGCTGTGGCTGGCATGGAGGAATGATGGACAACATCCTCACTTTAGGCATCACTTTCATACACACTGAATAGCATAAAAATACTCATTATGCACATGCAAAGCATACAGTCTCTTTCAGAAGTATTATCTGCAATTATCAGAACTTAAATAATTACAGAAAAACGATCTTGAGCTACCCCAAAACTGCTGCTTCACTAGACACACAAACAGCTTCATGTGCTGTAAACCAGCTTCCACTAGAATCTCAAGTAGCTGCTGTAAACATTTTTTCCCCTTTATACTTTGAAAAGTTTGTATTATAAAACATGGGCATGGACAGATGTGACTCAGTAGTTTGACAACTTTACAAGAACACAGAGCTGAGCAATAGCTTATCTTGCTCTGAATATTACCATAAGGAGTTCAAAGGTGTTGTTAATTGTCTCATATATGCTGTGCTTCATCAGTTTATTACATAGCCATTTAATAAAGTGATTTCAGAGGGAATACAATTTGGAAACTGTTAATCTAGAGAATGAACTTTGATTTGTTAAAGGAGGCTCTTGGTCCCAGCTCTGCCTGTTTTGATGAGGAAGGGGGAGGGAGTCAAAACTCTGTGTGCCTCAGTTCTCCCACCTGCAAAGGGACAAAGTATTTCTACTAATTTACAGTGAGGCTGCAGGTAATAAGCACATCATGCTCAGGAAGTTTCCTATGCGTGTGAAGTGCTATGGATATTTATGTATGTTTACAGGTTTGCAAACCATTGGGAACACCCATCTACAAAGAGCAGACAGAATATGAACAGAGACGATCTGCTGGAAGAAAACAAACTGCAGGGATGTAAGACAAACTGGCTGGCAGCACACAAGCAAGATGAAACGCTTCTAGAATGTTCTGCAAAGTCCTGTTTGTCCACAGCACTTTTGCCCTACTCCTTCATCTTTCTGGAGCTCACCTGATCATCAGCAATTGCTTTAGCAAAGCGAGCACAATCCAGCTGCAGATAAATGTCAGTCAGTTGGTCCAACAGCTTCTTTGGTTCAAACCCATACTTCTCTGGGTTTTCAACTTTCAGGTCACGGCACTTGGGGCCACACAGTTGCTGTAAGTTAAAGTTCAACATAGCAGCCAGTCGTGGTCCAAGTTCCTACGGAAGCAAAGTGAAACACAGATCACAGTGTGTGAAGACAGTGCTAAAGATTATCGCTAGATTTGCACACAGCAAGATCAGGAATTATTAACTAATAAAATTTTCATTTGGTAGGCTTGCAGGAGGCGTCTGTTCTTTATGCATGTTTGCCATTAAAAAATGTCATGCAAACAGTTTCTGTCTGGAAGGATCACACCATCTCAGTGACTCAGGTAATGCTCTCAACATCAAATAACATCAACAGCAATTAGATTTTAATGAGTTGGAGAAAGGGGAGGAGAATGGAGACTAACTGCTACCAAACATTTCCAGGTTATTATCCAAAGATGTTAGAGAAGCAGGGAACCAACTTAAATCTGAGTAGGACTTACAGGTCTGAGAAAAGGCTTTTGGACCTGCTTGGTAAGGATATGGAACATATCAACAGTTTCTGTTGCCAGGGCAAGATATGAACGGGACACGCGCTCATCCTGAGCCAGCTGCGACTGCCGGGCCTGTTGCTGATCCTACAAAATAAACACAGAGTGGTTACAAGTCCAAGGAATTTCCTGCATCATCATTCATCAAAACCTTACAGCCACAGTCCTAAGGGGATCTAGACAAAAGGACAGACAGCAATTCAAATACGGCCGTGGGACATCTTTTAATCTAAGGTACAGCTGCTCACTTTTATCACCTAGTACTAATGCCTGCACCAATTTTCCAGAATTCCGCAACACTAAAGAAGGAATGCAAACAGCATAACAAGCCCCCGTGGTTATTCAGTCTGTTTACATCCTCTAACTGCTTCTCACAGCTGCAGAACTGGGTTATGCTTCCTTTCCATCCAAATGCCAATACTTCAAAACCAGCTTGGGATCTGAGAGTCAAATGCGGTTCTCTCTAATTTATGCACCATCATAAATAATAAACACTCCCCAGTGGAACAATCTGTAGATGATGTACCAGCTCATTTTGTAACTACAGTAATGGCTTTACCTTGCTGGTAGGCAGAGACAGGAAGAAAGGCTTCAGAAGAGCAAACCAGAATATGTTTAACAAAGAAGATCTTTATAGCTTTTCCTTTTGTACTTTTTCTTTTTTTAAAATCAATAACCTTAAAATAGAAATACCTGACATTGGTGGGTCAACACACACAATTACTGTTTAATCAGGCCAAGCTCTGAGGTACAGGACTATAATTGTCTGCATCAAATCTACCAAGGACCAATGCATTAACAGAATAAAAGCTTCTATTCCTTGAAGTCAATTCAACTGGCGAGCATCTTCCCAAACCTCCTTCAGGAAGGTTAAAGTCTCGGTTTCTCCACTTAGAATTAAGTGCACAGTAATTTGAAACTTTATACTATATCCACTTCACACCACTCTCTTTGCCAGCCACAACGTAACTAGGTAGAATGATGGTTTTTTGCAGAATGTCATCCAGAGTGACCATGGCCATACTGGCAGCAAGAAAAAGCATCGAGAACTGCTTCTCATAAGCAGCTCTTCGGTGCTGCCCCTTATAAAAAAGTTTTTTTAATGGTCTTGTATTGAAGAATTAAAAATAAGTAAAGGGCACTTTGAAAAACAGCTCTGTTCACCCTGGGCAGCAGGTCCCATTGCTCTTTATTCTTCATCTCCTCTTGCACTTCATGGATACGTTTTAGGGACTCCAGACTCTCATCCAGCAAGAAAGTTGTGTCATTTATCAGCATGTTGATGTAGCGAACAAACTGCTTCCCAGAGCTGAAAACATTGAAACACAGGTATCACGGCAGAGCAGGTGGGTGTGCAGAGCAGACTGCAACCCCAGCAACACTCCTGCACTGTATATTTCCAACAACGATCCCATTCCCCAAGCCAAGTTGATTGTGGTGTCCAGAGCTCAGTTTAGAAACACTCCAGTTCCACTGGAAGGGGTTGCCATGTAAGATACAACGGAAAGCAGCATCACCCATTCCCAATGGCAGTGACCTCCTCAGGTCCCTGCCTGAGCAGCCTGCACGACAGGAAGCAGCCTGAGACAACCTCTTACTCACTTGAACTCTTCCATAAATGTACCATGGTGAGCTATATTCTGCCAGAGGCTTTTGAAAATGGTGCTGATGTGGTAGCGGATTGTAAACTTGTCATAGAATTCGCTAGTGGCTCCGGTATGCTCCACATCTGAAAAAGAGAACAGAGCCCAAAACCGTCCCACCAGGATTCACTGGCAACACACCTCTCCCTACTGCCTCCAATGTGATGAGCTTCAAGCACCCAGAGAAACTTTAAGAGATGAAATTCAACTCCTGTTCAGAAGTCTCCATCTTAATTCCCATTAAAAGAAGCAGCACTATACATTTTCTAATCTAGACCCAACCTCATTTCTGAAGAAAAACCCTGAGAAACCAAAATATTCTGCTCTATGTAACTCTGATCTTCATCCCACAGTCTAAAATCTCACTAAGAAAATTCTGGGTACCCTACAAAAAATTTTTTTTTTTTTGTTATGGGTGCAAAAACTCTTCTGAAACATCCAAATCTACAGGACTAGCAAAACTACAATGAGGAGTTTTAAAATCCCAATATTCCTTTAGAAGCAAAGCAAAGCAAAAGCTTTAATTTTGGATTCTAAAGACCACAAAAGCAATTGTCACATCAATTCACACTGCTGGACTTGTCAGTGCACAACAGCTTGTGGAAGGACTGGAATTCTCAAGGTTCCGTCTGATGCTATTTCCCCCAATTCCTGAGCAATAAAGCCTCATCTTCACAAGACTCAAGATCTATCTGGGGTTTTTTGGGTTTGTTGGGGGTTTTTTTGTTTGGTTTGTTTGGGGTTTTTTTAATAATTACAACAGCTAACACAGCCTTTGGCCTTAGAATACTGCATACATTGTGCACTCAGTGAGCTACAGACAGAGCACTTACCTGTGTAAAACTTCATCAAGGAGGGGACTAACAATTTAGTGGAGAGAGGGTGATTCTCAATCATTTCAAAGAACTTCTGTGTCCGGGGCTGAACAGCTGGATTTGTCATGAACATCACTTCCACCAGCTTGGCTACTAAATAAGGATTGCGGATGTAGTTCTGGTTGCACAGCATCACAACAAGGAACATCACTATGTCCTGAGTACAGGGCTCGTACAGCACCTGAGGAGCGTATCTGGAAACAGGGAGAGAAGGAAAACGAAATGAAAAACCCCAACCCTAATGTTCTACTTCTCAAGCTATGGCTTTTTAAAAATATTATTCTAGTGATGATTTAACATATCACAAGATCAAAAGGTCTCACTGCAAACCATAAAGAAAATTCCTGGGGAGAGAACCAAAAAAACTGTAACTTTCTTCCAAGATAAACCTAGGTTAGAAGGGACTGTGGAGCCATCGATGCATTACAGCTGCAGCAATGCTGCCACGCCATAACCTTAAGGCTGCTGTTAACAACCAGAACAGCAACTGCAGACAGTTAGAAAACTACTTTTGCACCCTACATTTACACATGTGCCACCTGCTAATGGGGCAAGTGGTAGTACAAGTTTCCTTCAAATATAATTTTACTTACTGTACAATAAAAAATAAAAATTCAGCAACATCTTCCACGTAAAACTCTGGCAATGCTGCAAATACTTTCGGAACCTCAGGAGTTAAAGGCAATTTTACGCTGTAAAACAAAAGAGACAACAAACAGGACAGTAAACCAGCAGCGTTAAGCAGAAAGTGGCATTGCTCATGGAACTCTTCCATGGGAACCCTTTGTAACAATTTGGAACTGGCTTTTTAGAAGTCCATGTCAGAACTTCAAGAGTACCAAACATACCTGAGGGAGTCCCCCAAAACCCAACTGAACATTAAACTCTGAATAACACACATATTCCATGCAAGGATGTACGTCACTGACCACGTAACAATGCAGACACTGTAAGTAAAAATAATTCTAGAACTGCTAAATTCAGTGAGCAATCTAAAATGATCTGAAATATCTTTGATACAATTTACACAAATAAACCTGACACTCACTTGGGATAGGCAGGGTCAAGAATGCGAAGCATCAGCTGAATCACCATGCCATAGAAATTCAGGCATCTCCTGAGGAAGTTTTCATCCAGCAAACCAGCATCTGCACAAGCCTTGCACCTCACCAGTTTCTGCAGAACATGCACACAAAAACTAATCCAGGGCAAGACAACATAAAGGAATGTGAAGGCTCTCCAAGATAATCAATACATCTGAGAATCATGACAATTATACAGTGGTCTCTTCTTACCGTACATTCTTATTTCAAGAAAATAGGGCACATAAGCCCCAACATAGCAGGCAAAATACAATTTAGAGTTGCAAGGACAGATGTGCCCTTCACAAGCTTTATGGGAACAATGAAAGAAGTAACAAAGGTATCAAAGTGGGAAAATGTGCAATTAAAGCCATTTTGGTTCTACAGCTCAGAAAATTTGTGCCAATTTCTATGAGGAAGATCTAAGCAGAACAGGCCTTCAAAAAACAGAGCACCCCAGCTTATTCATCTTTGCAAGAATTCTGTGTGAGATCAGTGACTTGAGAGTTCCTACTTGTGCATGGACTGTGTACACACAGCTACTCCTGAACAGAGCAGGGTGCCTTTGCTTGGTCTCTCTCCAGTTAAAAAACACAGAATTTTCTGACTGGTGTTACTTTGAATCGCAAATTCACCGCTGATGTTACATTGTATCATGACCACCATCTAGTGCAGTACTCACAGGGGTCAGAGGTTCAAACCCACCATTTTCAAGCAGCATCAGAGAGAAGTTGTACTTAAACATTAGGACACAAAGTCAACACACGGACAGGCTGCCAAAGCGTTTAGTCAAGAACTGAATCACTTACAAACCTTAAGCTGTGTCTTGCACCGTTTCAGCATCTCTCGATGCCTGGTGGCCAGAGGAGAATCCTTCCACTGACTTTCATTGTTTTTCAAATCTTCAACAGTCCTGAAAACCAGATGCAGGAACTGGTTACCATGACAGAGGGGAAATGTGCTGCCAGCACAAGGCATTTAACTGACTTATCTGCTAAAAACCAAGCAACAATGGAGAAGTGGGGAAAAAAGCTGATCATTTTCAAGAAATTACCCATCATCATAATAAGAAAAATAAGTGGCTTTTGTAAATGCAGACTGAACATCTGCACAGCCAGAACTCCAGAGGCACCACATACACTAGCTCCAACACCCATGACTGTCAGACACACCAAAGGGATGAAACACAAGGGCTCTATCCTGCTTGACAAACTAATTTTCTCCACTGCATAAAAAAAAAATTGCCTTTTTTCACACTGAAGTCTATGGTCACCCTAAAGGAAGGTTAAAAGGATGCCATGAAAATTAGACCTTAACACAAGGAAAGGATGGTTCAGTTAACGAGACAGAGAGTTCATTCATCTTCTAGTACCAAAAAGGAAAATGGAAGACAAAATCAGCTACGGAAGAAAAAGGTGGCCAACAGAAAGGCTTGCTGGAAACAAGAAAGTTGCAGGTCTATATCCTGTGTATCTTCCCCCTTTCTACTATTGCAGGTGATTTTTTTGAGTTTTGCTCTACACTTGTCACGCTCCACTCCCAAGAAAACTCAGGCTCGTAGAGGAGCTCAGTACGTGAAGAGTCCATAATCTCCCTGTCGGTGTAAGGACCAGAAAATCGAGGGGGTTGATATTCCTCCCCTTCCTTACCGTCTGCCCCACAGAAAAGAGAACTTAAATGTACATTACACACACTACTTGCATTAAAAAAATTCTACATATTTCCATATCTTAATCCTTTTTGGGAAGTGCAGCTGATTAGAACAAAACTCATACACTGAACTGCATGAGTACAGAGCCTTTTCATCCCTTCTCTAAACACAAATTCTCTTCCTCATCAACCTCTGCCTACAGCAGACAAATATCCAGTGTAACTTCTTTACTAACAAGATCTAAGGATGTTTCCCAGTGTTGCAAGCAACTAAGCAATTCATGGAAAATGCTGAAGCCTAAGCTCCTACTGCTGTCAGTAAAGCCAAGAGCTCTTCACTCTGCACCGTTGGATGGGGACTGCTGCATCAGCAACTCCTGTAAAACGATTCTAAATAAGGAAAAAGCAGCAATTCCTTTTTCAAGCCAACATACGGCTTTTTTACAAGTAATCCACAGGCTGTTTATAGGAAAATAGATTTTCCTTTAACATACACTGACTCTTTCTGCTCTGCTCTCTGCTACTTCCCAGGTTCTTGGCCTGCAAGTGCTTTAAAAATGAAATAATTTCAAATGCAGTCCAAAAATCCTGTAAGGAACTCATGGCATTACTGCCAAGGAACATTTACCAAAATGTAATGAGTGCAATTATAAACAATGGAAAATACTGATGACACAAAAATCTGTTCTAATTTTAACAGAGTATTCTTCAAGGTTTAGCAACTGTAAAAGTCTATTTGAGTTTATGCCAAGAGAAATGGAAAACAGGAGTATCTTCATGTTAGCATCATAACGTATTTATCATTTTTAAAACAGTAAACCATATGCTGAATTACATGTACACAACCATATTAAGAGTTCCCTGCTGAAGGCTTCTCTCCCCCCATCCCGAGAGTATGACAAATTCTCCTGTCTCAGAAGCTGAGGGGAAAAAGGTAAATATCTTCTGGGATGTTCAAAACAGCACAGGCATAACTCACAACGTCTCGTTTCTGAAATCACAAGTCACCTACACAGTGACCTGATTATTTACCAGACACGTACCCTGACACGCACTCCTCCAGCTCTGCCAGAGAGCCTGAGGCACTGATGCCCACACCCCGCCAACCACACCACCTATTAGTTATAATGAACAGTGTTAAGTAGTGTCATCAATCCTAAAATGCTCTGAAGAGAGTTATCTTTTAAATAGAATGGTCTTCTCACCCACTTGAGCTGCCTTGTGTAACCAACACCCTCCATCTCGCTATTATTTGGATTCCTAATTCAAGCCACAGTCCCTCAACACACCCAAAAATCCCCAAGGGCCAAAAGCAGCAGAGTAACAGAAAGCTGAGGCGGTCTGTACTCAGCAACAGTTTCACCTAAATTGTCATTGTAATTTCATTTAGTTTCTCAGACTCGCTGCCGTGGTGAGAGGGGGACACCGGGAGGCTGCCAGGACCCTCGGCCGCACCCAAAGCCCCAGCTGCAGACCTGTTGAGCTCCCTGATGGCCCGCAGTCTCCGGATGTACCGACGGCAGCTGGGCAGGATGGAGAGGTGATGGGCGTGCAGGGTGAGGAAGAAACATTCTGTTGGGAATTTCGGCTCAGAAAATGGAGACGGATCCCTGTCTAAAAAACAAAAAAGCAGGTAAATAAATTAAAAAATGAACTGCCTTATCTAGGGTGAGACCTTGAATTCAACTTTCTTCAAAACGAGGAAAATCAGATACCACCAAGAAAAGGGATTTAGGAAAAGGGAGTTCTTTGCTGGGATCAAGTACTTCCATGTACCTCCGTATCAGAAGGCACAGTAATGCTTAACGTATCTCAGTAAGAGTACTAACAAAGTTCAGCAATCCAGGCTGCAAACTCCTCCATTGTTGCTTTCACTCTTGTCTCATCTGTGGGAAGCTCGATTCGACACCGGGGATGGAATATGTACATGGGATCAACCGTTTCCAGCTTTATCTTCGTACTTAGTTGCTGCAGTACCCAGAGAAAGTTGAGCATGAAGCCATCTGTAGACACCAGACGATCATCTGTCTGTGGGGTGAGAAAGCAAAGGGCTGAAGACGTGAGCTGAGAAGTACAGGGGGACAGTCTTCAACAAATGAATTATGCAAGTTCAAGAAAAGGGAGAAATGATGAAGAACGTGGCTCTGTAAGACTTGTGGCAATGGGAAGGTCAGTTACTAACTTACATATCCTTCCCTATGGCTCAAGTAGTCATTCTGAAGAACATTAAGCAAACACACAAAACGAAGCAGGAAGTAATCTATGAAATTAAAAGAGCTTAAAAGGGCTTCTTTCAAGAATGGTTTGCCACTGATATAGACAACAACAAAGAGTTTCAAACAGGTGCTGAGCTTCAGTTCATAAGTTTTATCTTAAGTGTAGTTTCCATTACTTCTTTACTGTAATTTCACAGAAATATTTCTAGCAATAGTTCCAAATGTTTGCTTTTGAAAAGGAGATGTGGAGACAGCAATGAACAGCTTCAGTTCTTGCACAGATTTTATCACAGGAAACAAGTGCAATGCATTAATTAAACAATGCCAAAATCCCACCCCTGTGGTTTCACTGGAGCCAGGCCATTCCATATCTGCACTGCTCCTTTTACAGACACCGTACAAAGCCCAGCACTTTACCAGCTGGGAAAGCAGTGTGTTAAACACAGTCAATTGGAATGATGCCCTCAGAAATAGGGCAGGGCAAGTACAAAGCTTTGAACGTGTAATCTAGAAGCTCTGTTAATGAAGTGACATCTCAGTTCTAAGTGAGGAAATAAACTGTTAAAATAGGTAAAACAGATTAATTTCAGAAATGGAAAATGTATTGAAACAAAGACAGAAGACAGGGCTTCTTGCCTGTGGCAGCAGGCACTCAAAATTCTTTTGTCCTCCATTCCAGACCACCACTGCATGAGCCATCTAGTGCTATTTGCGGATGGATGAATCACAGGAAGAGCATTTC
Organism: Gymnorhina tibicen; assembly: GCA_013399875.1. Taxonomy (NCBI): domain Eukaryota; kingdom Metazoa; phylum Chordata; class Aves; order Passeriformes; family Artamidae; genus Gymnorhina; species Gymnorhina tibicen. The sequence goes on from VXAZ01001655.1 coordinate 535,728, forward strand.
CCTTTATTTACCTGCATTTGGGCCTTCTTCATGTTGGCATTGACCACAGCTGCCATGTAGCCGAGAGCCGCCTCCCGCGTCTCCCCGTTCAGCAGGATACTGTGCAGGATCTTGAACAGCTCTTGCTGCGATTGCAAACAAACACTTCTCAGCATCACAGTCCTGCTTTCTGTTTCTCTGTATTTTTACATTCTACAAAACCCACAAAACTCACTAAAACTCCCGTTATGGTCTTATTGTCAACTTTATAGGCACATGTTAGTTATGACATTAGTTAAATAAAGACGTAAATACACGAGTAGTGCAACACACTACTAACACAGTATGTATTTACTCATCCTTTAACATGATCTGTAACTCAGGACTAACTGATCTGATATTTTCTGAATTGGCTTACAGCCTTAGAGAAATATTCGTATCACTCTAATTTTTTCCCCAATTCATTTCAGCCATATCCTAAAAGATTTGTGGTTTAAGATAGAAGCTAATTGTTTTAGATTATGTTCTTCACCTATGTCAAGAGCAAAAAAACCCACATATTTTGCTTTTTTTTAAAGGAATGAGAAGACTTACCCTTGCTAATTCCAGGTAATGTTGCAAAGACTGGCTAACAACCCGGGTGTTCTCAAGAGTAATGGCAGGCCCTGAGAAGTACTTTTCAACTACTTTGTTCTGAAAGTAAGATGAATATTGGCAAATGTATCGAAATGTTTTGAGGAAGTAAAAAAACCCCTCACCACAAAAGAACCCCACCATGCTATTGTCAACATCCTTCTGTGACACTTACATCATCTTCAGCAAAGACAGAGAGACTGAAGAAGGCTCCAAGGTAGGAAAGTCTTTGCAGTTCTCTTCCTGCACCTGTGCTTAAAGATTTAGGCAACCACAAGGGCAAAGAGACAACCTAAAAATAGGAGAAACAGCAAGTTCTTCAAAGCTGCCCTGTCAGCCATCCTGCTTTGTCACCTTCCAGTGTCTGCCACACACCCTCAAACCTCCAACACTCAGCCATGCTGATGGCAAAATGGAAGCATCTCTTCAGTATTCCAGCAACCCAAGGAACTCGTGTTTGTCCCAGTTTTCATAAATTCTCAGAGTAAAGGACTCCCTCTACCAGCTTAATTTAAACTATTGTTTCGCTTGAGAGGCTCCAGTAGCTCTTGCCTAGAGTTCTGGAGAACGTTATCAACAGGAATTGTACAACACCACCAAAATAAATAACGTGGTTCTTTTAACTTGAAAAAACTCAAACTGGAGACACTCACCAAACTGCACATAGGGTGTGTTTTCCCAAACTTGATTTCACAAAGTTCACATAGTGCCTATAAAGAAATCCCAGTAAAAATTACTTTTTTGAGTAATTCTTAAGTAACCTGTCTGCAAAAAACAAGCTTACTATGACAAACTGCTGAAAGAGCTGAACCTTTTTCCCTTGATCAGTGGAAAAACTTCATTACCACAGTGAAGATGTCCAAAGAGAACTAAAGCACACCCTGCTCCCATTTTAGCTTTTACATCTGCTCCAAGTTGCCTCAAAAAAGCCAACATGTCTCACAGGAAAATAAATTACTGCACTTATTTCAAAAATTAGCTGTGCAAATTGTTGTTTGCTCAGAACATGACAATGCCTGTGCTGGACTCCTGACCTGCCCCATTAAAACCAGTAACAATAATAAATAGAGCAATTGTTTAATCCATACACCAAGGCCTTTGTCTTCCGAATCAGAGTGGAAAAACGTCAAATGAACACAGAACCCAGGAACAAAGAATCCTATCCAAGATCTCTAGCTCACTTTCAACTGCAGTACAGAAAGAAGCAAGCAGTCGTAACACAGAACTCTGAAAAGACAAAGATACTGCTGGCTTTCCCACTTGTCCTGTGTTACACGTTCAATTACACCACAGTGAGTAACTACTATTCCATCCTTTTGTTTCACACTGTGCCAACTAGAGATAAGGAAAACAGACTCATTTTCAAGTAGTCCTTCTTTGCAGCCAACAGCCATATTTGTAGCAGTTCACAAATTGGGAGGATAATAAAAGAGCAGGAAAACACAAAACCAGAAAAATTATTGTTTTTTGCCACGTACCAGAGTTACTTAGTCAATTTGATTTGCAGCACCCCAGTCCAGCTGATTTCCTTAAGTACAAATTAAACCTGAGGTGCAGCAGCCTTTTTTGGCATCACACACTGAAGATCCTAAAAGGATCCAAAGGTGTTAAGCTGACAATACTCAATTTACCAGGAATCCAACTTGCGCTTGGGCGGCCAAACGCGCTTTGCGAAAGACTGGTTTGTTTTGTCAATAAAAGCAGTAGGAGGGAAGCAGACCTAGGACTAAAGTATGCATTTTAAAAAGACTAAAAATAACCCCCTCACCTTTTCAGTCAGGGAATATTAAGATATTTTTCTCCATAGATAGACTCCAATTCAAATAATTTGGGTTTAATGCAACCTCTTTGAGTTTCCTCACATACAAAAGTTGAGTCTAAACATACACTGGTACAGATTGGGTGTTACTCCCCAGATTTAAACTGAGAGGAGTTCAGTGGGATTTTATAACCTGCCACAGTATTATAGTTATGCATGATGAAATCCACACATTTGATTAATTTTATGTAAAGCAATACATACAAACATTTGAGTAGACCACTATACAGTGTTCATTAAGTTTAAGACATTATTGGCCTTGCACTCTACTAAATTTTTTATGTTCTTTACACATCTCATGCCCCATTAATATTCTGACAGAGAGTTTAACAGCAATCCACTAATCAAAAAGAATCCCCAAAATGTTGAAATGTTATCTTGCTTAGAAGCTGCATGTTATCACTGAACATGAAGAAACTGCTTCTAGAAATGGACAGTCCTTACCATAAGGGGATATTTAAAATTGTCACTATCGAGGGAGCACTCTTTGGAAGCCACAGCCAGGCCTTGTAAGATGGGAATAAAGATCTGTAAAAACACAAGTAAATTACTTTATTCAAGAACAGGAAGCAATCAAATGACTCTATTGCCACACAAAGCATGAAATGCCTGTTCATTCTTCAAACAGTGCAAGTTACACAAAACAAAAACTAAGATTTTTTTTTTTTAATTTTTGTCAGTTAGGCCTGAAGGCTTTAGAGAGTATTCAAAGCTAAAAACCAACTTGTTTGCTGTAGTCTAAGCAATGAGGTGTTGCTTCATCGAGTTCCCTGCATGTTCTCTGCAAGCACGTTCTCTGTGTGTTGTAGACACAAACAAGTGCACAGGTTCTGGACAGGTGTCCAACAACCTACTGCCCAAATGGGTAATAATTTATTTTGCTGTACACTTGGGGCTCTAATACAGCTCTAATTTTGCGTGATGTGTAAGTTGGTAAAGATAATAAGCAGCAGTCAAGGACTGTTAGGAAAGAGGAAATGACTTGACAGGAACTCATTAATCATTAGTAATTACACCCATTTAGTAAGTCCCAATCGCACAGTTCTGACCACTATGCCCTCACAAAATAAACCCATAGTAATTTTGCAACAACAACAGGAGTCCCACTGAATTTTAAAGTCTATTGTGTTGCTCCTGTGAAGAGACAAAAAAATATTATTAAATCATATTACAGAAAAGCACCATACAGGTGGCCGTGTGCTTCAGCTCCAGGAATGCTTCTCTTCTCCAGGGCAGGACCTCTAACACTTTTACAACTGCTCTTTGTCAGTCTCAAATGTACTTCCAACTACATGAACCTCTACTAAGAGGAGTCCAGACAGAAATATAAATTATTAACAGTTACTTGCATTACACATAAAAATTATCTAATGTCATTCTTTGCAAAACTGGAAGGCTCAAATGCCATTTCAAAGGCCTCTTTACAGCCAAATCACACAATACTATGGGAGTGCTAATTAGATACAATTACAGCCTTACTGATCTGCTTTACAGTATACGGGATAGAAGTTTGCTGGGTTTGTGTCTTAATTATTGATCATCTCAGTGAGCTACCCTGACACATAGAACAAACCATCCAATGTTTCTTAGTCATTTCCTCTGTAAACATGAAGAATTACTGGACTAGGATTTGTAAAGTGCTCCTAGCACCTTAGATACAAACTATTAAAGATGCAAAGAAGGGTAAAGATTGCAAGATGGAAAACCCAGCTCTGAGTAGGACTGCAGAAGAGTGCCGTCGTAACACGTACATTTTTAGGGGTTTCGTACAAAAGGACAAAAACCAAGACCAATCTTGCAATATACGCCTGCACATTCCAAGTAGTCCACTTCTGTGTTAGTGTCTGCTGCTTATTAGCAAATGCACTTTTAATACTTAGAACCAGCAAATACTGGAAGTCAGCCTTTTTCACAAAATGCTAAATGAGTTAAAAAAAGACAAAACCAAATTCCAATTGCTTTAACAGGCTGCTAGTCCTAGAGGTAATGGGTAGAGGACTATGAGACGCTGACTAAACTTCTGGCAATCCACTCTCTTGGATACTGCAAATTATAGAATCATGTGCTATAGCTATTTTTTACCTATGCCTTACCTGTTTGAACACCTCTTCATCCTGGTAAGTTGTTCTCACCAGTTCTTGAATGAAGCCAAATGGGAGATTCCTACACAGCATATAGGGTACCAGCAAAGACTGCTGCTGCAATGACCTTAATTTGTATTAAAAAAAAAAAAATTAAAATCCAAACCTACTGATTATTTGCAGTAGTATTTGCAAAAACGTCAGAGCAGTCACATGCAAGGATGTGTCTGCAAGCACGTTATCAATGTCTGGATACACCTATTCCCTTCAGAAGTAACTAATCTTGTCTGCTCAAGTTACTTGGGGGAAAGTTATTCTCAAACAGATGCTGCTGCCAACATCCCACTGCAGTTAACCAGGCTGGAAGTAAACAACAGCTTCTGTGTAGTAATTTGTTGCCCTTCTACCCCCCCAACAACAAAAAAAAACCCCTTTGTTAAGCTCAACTGGTGAAGGAACAACATTTTTTCACATGTATTTTTCCAGATTAAAAAGGAACACAAGTCTTTTCTGAATTAATACAGTCATTATTTTTAACATCACTTTTAACTGCTTTCTAGCATTCTGAAAGAAGTGCCTTTTTTCCTTATTATCTATTTACACAACTAATGTCAACATTGGTTCACGCAGAGACAAAACTGATCTCAAAGCACATCGGATAACTGGTGCACTTTTAAAGATTACTGAAGCATTCTTTGGGGACATAAATACAAATTTATGCAGATTTTAGTAAAAGCCACATATCCTATTTTAAAAACCTTTTTAGTGTTCTAACTAAACTGGCTGCTGGTTAAACAACTGCACTCAAAATCCCAGAGTGGTGATTCAGCACTGACAGCTTTCCATTACCAAACCAGCCATGGTAACTCTGGAGCAAATGTTCCTTCAGCAGGTTTTGCTACACATTCTAAGACAACAGCTCTATTGGTTACTGACTTTCCCAGGAGCAGTGCCCCAACAATCTGTAACTAAAACAGTTGAAGAGTAAGGCAAGACAAAAACCAGCTCGGTTCCTGATCCCCCATTTAAACTGCTCACATCACCTGGCTGGTTTTACACAAATGCAGTTAGAAAGCACTCAAACTGCTCTCCACCAACTCATCAGTTGTAAAGCAACAAACTATTCCTCTGGCACATAATTCTCCTGCTCCAACAACTGATCTTAGTTTTCTTATGTAATCCTCAAAAGACAAAAAGAATCCTGGGACAGTGTAACTTTCATGATTAACATCAGCTTGATTTACCTTGGTTGTGTCAAGGATCCCTGTAGCACCAGAGCAGCGTGTGAAATGCACTGGGATCGGATGTTGCTCAGTAACTGGCTAACTGTTGGCTGGCTACACATCTGATAAAAATACATTTCTTTTAATGCAAATCAGAATTTAAATATAGAACACACAGGAAAGATAAATTCATTTGTGCAGTATAAATGTAATATGCACGCTAAGATTAGAACTACTCCAGTTAAAACCTTCCAGATTGTATATAAATAATGTCGCTTGGTTGTTTCTTCCCCAGAAACAAAAGCTTAGAGTAGAATACAGAACACTGACAAGGGAGCTGGTCTCACAAAAATGTTTTACATGGAATAAACTTGGATAAAATGCAGTAGATGGAAAGGGGAAGGATGATTTCTAACACAGTGCTTATTTAAGAGATATAAAATATATGCATCATTCAAAGTTGACGAATTAACAAGAATCAAAGGGCCCCGATAAATTCAATAAATCTATTTCTACAACACAGCCATCAAGAAGAACTATCATTCCCAGCTTTCCCCACTAAAGAGTCAGAGGACTGTTTGTGACAGCACTGATACAACCTCACTCATCTGAAACATACCTTTGGTGCTTTTCTCTCCTCTATTCCAACCCTGTCAAAACACTCAATGAGGTAGTTCAGCATCTCTGTCTCCTTACAGTTTTCAATGGTGAAGTGGTCACTGCAGGAATCGGAAACACTCAAGCTGCCAGAGCCTCCCACACTTTAAAACACACAGAAAGCAGATACAAAGCATTAGGTAGAGTTCTTCCCTTGTGCACAATCAAACAATTCATGAACATTCCTCTGTCAGTGCTCTGAACACTCCATCCCATCACACACATGGCTCAGTGATTCAGGTAATTTCTGTGATAATTCAGGCAATTTCTGTGATCTATGAAGAGCTCTCCACGTAACAGTTTGTCCAGCCCTTGAAGTCCAGAGCTGTAAATGCCTTATTTAATAAGTGCCTGAAAGACAGCCACAAGGTGCTTAACTTTGATGGGAATCAGTAAATCCTGGTCTCACAATGCAACAGAGAAAACAAACAGCCTTTGAGTTGTACCTGACACTCAGGACACCACAACCCTCCCATGCCACCGTTCAGAACGGCAGAAATGTCAAAATTCTGTTAACACCACCAAACCACAGGAGGCAGGAGCCTCCCACTGCTGAGAAGAGACCTGGGCTGACAGACAGGGCTGCACCAGCAGAGCACCACTTTAGGTGCTCTAACAACGAAGAATCAATAAAACAGAGGCAATACATCCAAGCTGCTGTTGCTTTTAACACTCCTGCAGTCAAGATCATTTCATTTCAACTCAGTTCTTTTCAGTTCAGTAAAATACATCATTTCAGTAAGTAGCACAGCCTCAGTGGGGAAAAGAAAACACTGGTATTGTAAACACAAAAACTAAACCCACAAAACCAAAACCATCCTTGAGATGAGAGAAATTGAACACAAAAGTGAGAACAGACGCACAACTCTCAATCTCAGACTTGTTATCTCAACCGAATTCTTCTCTACATAACAGCTTGACAAAGCTAATTAAAAGCAAAATCCTCATTTTGCAGAAGAGACTAAAGACATGAAATATTCACTTTATGTAAATGAAATCTGAAAACCAGCAGTTACTTGGATGGTCTGCTGCAATTCTCAAAGAGAAGTCTGTGTACAGTCAGGATAGATTTGAATGAAGACAAATTTACGAGCCCCAGATCTTCAACTGGAAAATAAGACTATTGGTTTCCTTAAATGCAGCTTTTTAAAAATGTATTTTAAACTACAAACTGTCAGAACTGGAATTTCCTTTAAACCGTAAAATAATTTACATTTCTGTAATTGAGCCATACAAATCTATTGTGCAAACTTTACAGTCCAACCAATAAATCCAGGAAAGGTTATTACTGTTAACATGCTGAGCTACCAGATGCTTAAGAAACACAACATTCTAATAGCAGCAATCTCTGTTTGCAGAGAGATGTTTTCAGTTATTCAATTAAAACTAATCCATGTAAAACACAGCTCTATTGAAATAGTGCTCAGTAACCACAAAATCATGCACATGGGGTTTTTTTAATGGTCTCTTTTTTAAACCTCTTGGCTTCTCACATCCAGCTTAAAAAATACTCTTTTAAGAACATAAATTTATATGAAAACCTACTAGTTCTACAGTCATTCTGCTAATGATTTCACTGCAGCAATAACTCCAACTATTCTAACACAAAGCTCATACATCCTTCACACATATATTGAATGCCTTGGTGCTTTCAGCATACCAGTTGCTGCATAGTTGTACAGCCACTGTGTTTATATTTTAACTAACTTACTGCTGTCTGCAAAATGCCAGGACACAATAAACACACTAAAACCCCAGAAGCACAGCAGAAATCCTATCCAAAGCTTGGCAACTCAATCCAACATTTGGATAATGCTTCAAGCTTCACAAAAACTAAACAAAACAGTGGGGAAAATAACCCTAAATTCCACATACACAAAGCCCTCCTACAGCTGTGTTATCAAGTTCACTCTCTTGAAATCAGACTGGAGTAGAAAAGAGGAGATGCTACTTGGAAGGTGCTGTAGGTAACAGTGAATGCAGCAGCAGTGTCCCAACACAGCACAGCAACAATCAGACAAAAAAGCTAATGGGGGGCAAGATCACTTCACACTAAGTATTTTTGGGCATTCCTTGACATTACCAGATACTTCCTAAAGCCCTAAGCTGGCTTTGTTTTAGAAGGGTCAAGCAACTAAATTTACCCTGATTTTTGCTGTAACTATATATCCAGGGGACTGAAAGCCCTGGAGGAGCCCTTTCCTCCCAGCCATTCCACAGGTGCGTAGCCTGTAAAACTCTGCTCTTGCTTCCCTTACTCCTTTCTACAACGACCCCATCAAAGGACCAGTTTAAGATTTCAGGTGTATTTTCTTCATGGGCTAAAGGAGTGATCCTCAGCTGTCAAGCAGCAACAAATGTTCAAAATCCCACTGTTTGCATCAGCTGGTTCTCTGTCACTGTATCTTTCTCTGCATGTTAACCCTTGTTCTCATTTTCCAGTTTTTCATAGGAAAACATGCCCATGATGTACCAGTGATTTAAAATTATAGCCATGGGCGAATACTATTCCTTCTACTCATACAGCAAAGAGAAGTTCCACTCAAACATCATCTCAGAAACCATGCTCATTAGGCCTAAAAGACAGCACGATGAACATTTGCCTTAGTCATGTCTCCAAAGGAGAGCTGACTAACTGCACTCATTACGCATGTTTACACACCAACCTAAGGAGCCAGCCAAGTCACATCCTTGCCTTCAGTTGTTCCCCAAATTACTTCGAAGATCACTTGACACTACACAGACTGTTAGTTCCTAAACAACCGAGCATGCAGGTTATGTTCTCTTTCTCCAATACCTGGACCCAAACTGGACACAAGAAAAATCATCGTCTTCATTTTCTTCATCACTACTGTCCTCAGACACATCAGAAACAGCAAGAAGGAGAAGGGAGAAAGGGTTGTCGTATAAACTACCACAACAAAAATGGAAAAGGCCATCAGGTTTTTAAAGCCAGAAGAAAAAGTAAATGGTAGCTTTTCTTTTTAAGTCTGTCAAAAATCATCTTCTCTAAACATGCAGACAACAGGTAACTCCATGTTAGTAAAACCAGGACCATACTAACATGCTCTGTTACACTACTACAGGTTATTCAGGTATCAAAAACACCACACGTTTACAACTCAAAAACTGAAAAAGAATTTTTGAGACCAAATAAAAATTATGGCTGAGGTGGAATGTTTAGACATGACTGAATAATAAATATTACAATTCTAAGGTAATGACTTCAAAGTAGTGGTCTCAAAACCTTGTGTGTTTGTTTCTCTCTCCTGCAGGAACAAGGGATTCCACAAACAGCCAAGAGAGGAAAAGCAGTGGTACTTAGCCTGGCATTCTGAAATGCTGATCTGTAATTTAAATCTGTGCACCAGGGAGTCAAATCCAACCCAGTCCAGCAAGTAACAGCTTTCAACAAATTAACTAAGGCCCTACTGAGAACACTGATTTTGGAGCGGCAGGTTTATGTGGTTTACTATCCAGCAGCAGCAACTGAACAGAAAGCTTACAGTTTAACTGGAATGCATGTATGAAGAGGAGGAAATTAAAACCATATTGCTACCTTTAAAATAATTACATCACACCTCAAATGCACACAAGCAGGTCGAACATTTTGCAAAGACACCTGGTTAGCAAGTCAAGGTATTAGCACAAACCCAAACGCAGAAATCAACTCAGGGTGAGTAGGGTGAGCTCAGCACAAATGTAAGTTCTTCCATACTGCACGCTGATGCCACACCCTGCAGAGCACACACCAACACACTCTGCTCTTGTGCAATACCTAGGAGGAATCCTGCTCTGTAAGGAAGGACGCCTGCGCAAGGCACCGGGTGAAGCAGTAAACAAAGGTGGACCCATGGCTGTGGGCCTGTGCCTGGATGTGATGACTGGCATGGCTGGAGGGCCAGCAGCCATGGCTGGAGGACTTGGAGAACTAGATGGGATGGAAATGCTCAAGGAACGCGGGATGGAAGAAGCAGCAAAGCCTCCGGAATGGGCCACGGTGTATGGCCGGTACCGCGGAGAGGAAGGCTGTGTCCAGGAGGGGCTTGCTGCTGGGAGGTGAGAGCTGACAGCAATGGGAGGCACTGCTGTGGTGGCAACTGAACTGGCTGGTGGGGTAAGAGATGAACCAGTCATTGGTACATAGCTTGTGAAATTGGTAGGAGGAGCTGGACTAGTCCCATAGAGACTAAACCAGTTACAGGGGAAAAAGAAAAAAAAAAAGCAACAATTTAGGATATGCAGAAAAAGGGTGAAAAAGATAAAATGAGCAAGAGAAGTCCTTGCCCTTCTGATGACTCTTCAGCAATATTTCTGCAGCTCACACACATTATTCTTTTCTACCGTTGTTGAATAAAACTATGTCACAATCTACACACTTCTAAAAGTCATGGCCTTCGTGATGCAAGTTAGGGATACTTCTCAGTAGGAAACAGTTACATGGCTTGAATCTATCAAATACATTCCTAGCCATGGCAGCGTAATCAAAAATGGTGAAATGGAGGGACGCTCACATGAAAAAGAGTGAAAAACTTTAAAAATCCATCTATTTATTGTTCTTGGGACACTTCTACGCCCTTTTCTCTCTTCTAGTCTACCAATCAGTATTCAAGTGAAATCAGCATTCAGTTACAATCAGAAGTCACCTGGATAACGAGCTGGAACCAAAGGAGCCCACATTACAGAACATGGGGCTGCTTCCAGGGTTGGAGCCCATGTTTAAGATCAGGCTTCTGTCAGGAGAGCGGGCAGCTGCAGCAATGGGTTGGGATGTGGCTGTCAGGCTGGCAAAGGGGTTCTCATCCCTTGCCTGGGTGGACATCATCAGCACTTCCATCAAAATCTGCCCGATCAAGTCCTTAAAATCTGAAAACACTGTTAAGAAGAAGAGAGTCAATATCCTCATCTCTGTCTTCACCTACACAGTAGTCAGGTGTAAACGTTAGTAGAGAAAAAAAGGACAGAAACAGACTTCTGTGAATTGAGTGCTGGTTTTGGCAAAAACAACCCACTGACACATCTGTAATTATCACTGTCTGTATTAACCTAAGTTCTGGAATTACAGCCACGCAAAAAATACAGCCTTTTTGGAAAACACAGGAGATCACAATGACCTAATACTCCTATAGCTGGTTATTAAAGTTGTCTTGTGTGTTGCACTCCTATTTTCCCACCCTGATGTTGAGCTGGGCAAGTTGTGTCAAAGAAAGGAAAATAAAACATGCACATACCTCACACACATAAAATAACAATTGTTTTGGTCGTATCTTACAGCTAACATAGAATATATAGCCTGTTACATAAAATAATCAGGAAATTTTGGCTTATCAAATTAACTGCTAGACGTCTGCTATGATGCAAGACAATCCTTTAATTCATGAAAATGTTTCCGAAAAAGTAAATGGAACCAGCAGTGTGCTCTGGATCAGCACATTAGTTTGAGGACAAAAACCACAACCAACAAGAGCAGAGCAGTTGATTAAAACAGGAGCTATGAGCCATCAGTCCCATGTTCCTGCTCCAAGATTCCACTTCCTGCTACATCTGCTGACAGCAGATCTTGAAATTGAGCAAAGACCACAAGTAGGTAGATCTGGTATTGCAGCAAAGGGATAAAAAGGTAAAAATAAAGGGTGGGGAACATGCCACTCAAGAGAAACCACCCCGCCAGTGCCTCCTGCTCAGGTACCCACCTTCCTTTGGGTTCTGCTTGAACTGGGCAGAGAGTGAATTCAGGAAAATAACATCTCTGTCTCGGTCCTTCCAAGAGACTCTGAAGATCTTACAGACCAGCTGTAGAGCTTGTTCCTCAGACACTTCCGACCCGGACAGAGGTTCCTGGGGGTAACAAAACAATCAACACCTGATTGCAATTGTATTACTCAATCTACAGTCAGATACAGATCTTCTTCGAATGGCTTCAGCTTAACTCATAATGGCAGATTTTGTGTAATCATAAAGGAAACGTGATACATTTGACAAAATTTGGAAAAAACACCCAAAGAAACACAAGGGATGCAGAAAAGATGCTGCCTCTTGAAAGCATGTGTTCAATATATGGAGATAACTGAGCTCATCCCTCCTCCAGGCTCCAGGCAGCACAACCCAGACTCACCTTGTCCGTCAGACTCCGTTTCTCTCTGCGATCGTTCTCGTCAACCTCCATGTTCTCAATTCCTGAATCCACATCTACCTGGGACATACTGGAAGTGGAAATAAGAGAAAAAGCCCATTAACTTGTAGAAAGCTGCAGACAGTCCTCTGTAAGATGCTGAATGAAAGAGTGTCCCCTTAAGCAGATGCAGCAGAGAAAGCAAAGCGCAAACAGCAATTAAAATCACTGGTTGATAAATGTTTCTCATATTACATTTGAGGTCTAAATTTCTTCAGCAGGCAATACAAACTACACAGCTATCACATCCCACAACCTTTTTCTTCTAAACAGAGTAGCTGAATTATCCCCACCAGACATGCTCATCTCTTAATGTCTAAGATAACATTTTGTTTTTTACCACTTTAGGTCAGGAATTCCCATTAAAACCAGACTAGAGAAAGCACTACAGTGGTCTAAACAGTGCATGATTTTTAAGCATTAAGCCTCCTGCATTAACACAGCTGGGAGGGAGAGAGGGCAGAGCATTGTCCTAGTAAGAGGTTTGACCACCAGCATTGTGCCATATTTGCCAGCTGTTACAAGCTGCATTTTTTACCTTTTCTCACAGGAGACACTATCAATGTCCATGCTCTGAGACCGAGAGAGGGACTGAGATTGGGTTTCAAGGCTGTTTGATGGAGAACTGCTGAGTGAACTCACTCCTTCGCTGCTCTGGCTTCGGTGGGCTACTCCTAAAGAAAAGGCACCACCAAGATTACTACTACAAAAATGAGAAGGCACTACACATTATTTGGATGGAAAAGGAGCAGAAATACTGTTTTTCAATCCAGCTTTTAGCATTCTTAGCAGTGCATTAGGAAATAAATGTTAATAATATTCACATTTGACTACAGATAATCACATTTTCTACCTCCCCTTGCAGCAGCAATGTAGGAATGCTTACCTGCATTAAACAAAGAACAAAGATAAACTTGCATCCATGAAGTGCTCAGAGATTCACTCCTATAAAAACTCATCTCTTATAAAACTGCTCCGTCAACTACCTTAAGACATTGTCAGAGTCCCTCTAAAGACTGTCCTATCGGATCAGGACTGGGTATTACAACGGAGTTACATCGCCAGTTAAAAAGGGGCAACAAATATTCCTTGAGTTCTTCATCTCTCCTCCTCCCTCTTCCCAAAGAAAATCTAGCTAAGTCAGCGGGCAAAAGAGACCAGAGCAAACAGGGCTTACCAGGGCAAAGGACTGCATCGTTCTGCATTCCCTTGGGGTCTTACTCTTACAGCCAGGAACATGTACTTTAACAGTGATGCTGCAGCACTCATTAACAGCCCTCCTCAACCCTACCTACCATCGTTTCACACAGATCTTCCAGAATTTACTTGCATCTGTACTTTGCTAGATCAGGTACACAATAAAATACTTGAGACCTAAAGTTCCGGTTGTCACCGATAACACTGGTTTTAGGTTCTCCAAGGTATTTCCAAAATACGTACAAAATAACGGTATTTTCCATGAAATCGATTCCTACGTCTGATCTCACCATGACAGGCAACTCCTTAGAACAATGGATGCTTACAAGGACTCTGTTCTGCTGGAGCTGCTCTCTGTATGTCCAAATGAATTAAAATCCTCTGCAGTCACTTTAGTCTGCTGCTGAAAGGAACTGCTGCAAACCACACAGCATTAACTGAGTCTTCATTTACGCTACATAAACACACAAGATAAACTGTTAGGAACATTTTTTTCCTCATCCATTCCCCAGTTTAACCATATCTCTTACCCTGACATGAAAAAGACACACATTATTAAATAGCTGCACAAATGGCACTGTGGGAAGCAAACACTATGAACTCCTGTTTTGGGTCATCAGCCAATCCAGTCAGTACAGTCAGGTACTGTCCTGGTGAATTCTTAAAACAGAAATCTCCAAGGTCTTCACTGTCCAACCACTTCAAACCATGATAAACCTGTCCGCCAATACCTGAGCACTTCTACCTCCAGGTACACATCTCCACACCTCCTGCTCTGCCGGCAGTATTGTTTCTCCAGCTGTGCCCTAGAATGGCTCAGGCCCTCCTCTATTTGCAAACTAAACATTTACTTCTCCTGGGTTAGTTTTCACTTGTATTAAGCCCACGATCCCCCACACCACACAGCTGCCACAGACAGCAGAGCAACAAATAACCCCTTCAGCAAGAGTGAGACCTCAGATGGATTAAAACAGCCATGTAACCACAGGCTGAGGGAACACAGAGAGTGAACTCTGCACCATTCTTAAAAAAAAAGAAGAAGTCACCTCCACCTCTGGGTTGCTACCTTTAATCATGAGGACAATGCAGAGTGTTAAATTCCATCTGCAATGACTCTATCTCAGGAAATGCTTCCGATAGCTTTTCTCTGTCCTGCTTTGGATGCAAGGAAACAAAACAAGCAGGAAGGAGTCACTTCTAGGTATTTCTGAATGGCGCTGTAATTAAACTACAAGATTTAAGCTTGTAAAATACTCTACTTGCCAAAGGGAAAATCAGAAACTTCAAGAAGCAAATAGGTAAATGATAACGAATTCTGCAAGCTTATCAAGGAGCATTGGAAAAAAGCTATTTCTATTAAATTATTAGAAATCATATTGAATACCTGTTTAGAACCATCTCGACATTTGTTTTCGGATGGTTTTGTGAACCTCTCAGCTTAGTAACACAACATGCAAAACAATTTAAGTTTTCAGATGAAGATCACAATACTGGAAAACACGCCAATTTGTCCTGATTTCTAAGTCAGACAATTTGAAATCCAAACTAATTTCTGTTAGATCAAATGTGGCATAAATACATGAATGTGGTACCTTCTGAAATAAATTCAATTTGTAAATATCCTGCTTGTATTCCCTCCAGAAAATAGTGAAATTGGCAAAGCAATACAAAGCAGAAAGCAAATACTTAATTCTTACACTGACAATGCCCAGTCACAGCTTGCTATTTTTAATTGTGCTGAATGCTTGCATCTAAAGATCAAAAATTAACTTGAGACTGATTGCTAAAATGTACTTAGAAACCAATCAATAGAAACTGTGTTGCAAGACTTGAAAGGGATTTTCCTGTCTCCTTGACACATCTCTTTCCATAATATTGTGTAATATTAAACTTTATTACAAACTTCTTCAAGCTTTGGTAACCTACATTGTAAATGCCATGAGTTTACTCACACCTGGAAAACAACTGTAAATGGAATAAACGGAAAACCGGTTATTAGCTGGAAGATTAAAACAAAAAGTACCTTTGTTCACTGTTTTGCACCATTTGTTTCTGGAAATGACTTTCAGCAAGAGCAGAAGCAGCAACAGCACCAGCGCGTGCCGTACAGTGAGGAGCTGCGTACGGAACATGCACACACACACAGCACAGCGAGGAGCTGCGTATGGAACATGCACACACAGCACAGCGAGGAGTGCGTACGGAACATGCACACACACACAGCACAGCGAGGAGCTGTGTACGGAACGCGCACACACACAGCACAGCGAGGAGCTGCGTACGGAACATGCACACACACACAGCACAGTGAGGAGCTGCGTACAGAACATGCACACACACAGCACAGCGAGGAGCTGCGTACGGAACATGCACACACACAGTACAACGCACACAGTACAACGAGGAGCTGTTTACGGAACATGCACACACACACAGCACAGCGAGGAGCTGTTTACGGAACATGCACACACAGCACAGCGAGGAGCTGCGTACGGAACGCGCACACACAGCACAACGCACACAGTACAACGAGGAGCTGTTTATGGAACATGCACACACAGCACAACGAGGAGCTGCCGGCCTACCTGACGCGCCGATGGGAGAGGTAGCTGGGGTCATGCTGTGGACGTTGAGGCCCAGGCTGTGCGAGGGCCCCGGCGCTGGGGCTGCGCCCGGCGGCCCTGGCGGGGTCTCTCTCTGCGGGGACGTCAGGGGGGTGGTGGGCTGGGACGAGGAGCCTCCCGCCAGCCGCGCCAGGCGCCTCCGACGGATCTGCAGGGGAGAGAACCCCGCGTGAACACCTCTGTCTGCACGGCCAGTCTGTCTGCACAGCTCCGGGGCTGCCCTCCCTCACGGCGGGGACTGGCTCCTGCAAAGGCACAGACTGAAGCCTTACCTGAAGCCTGCTCAGTGGAGCTGGTTTGCTGCCCTCCCTCTGTTTTGTGTCAGGGCACTACGGTACTCTCCATGTTCAAATTTTAAGTATGTATTTGCTGCCTTGGAAAACCATTTGCTCTGGGAATGCTGTGTTTGTCCCTCGAGGGGTTGTGTAAGACCAGTTTAACATTTACTGCTCAGCAATTTCAAAACCTGCAATACTCCTCCCCATTTACTTTGGCATTTGACAAACCGCATTAATGTGATAAAAGGGACAACATGAATGTGACCTTTGCTTTAATTTCACACACGATACCAACACACCCGTGCTAAAGAAGGTCCAGTTGAAAGTTATTCAAGATCACCACTGTCCAAATTAATCCAAAACAGAAGTGCAACACCAAAAACACGTATCCTGTGTGCTGGACAGAAGCACCTTGACAAGTAAAGACAGAGTAAAAAACATTCTCTTATCACCTAGAGGCATTCCATCACAAAGAATTTAAAAAACTGTTTTCGCATGTTACTTTTAAGGCAGAGAAGCATCTGCCTTCAAAATCCAACTACGGAAAACTGTTACACACTTATTTATTAAAAACAGTATGTAATCACCTAATACGAATATTATACATGAGAAAGAGACAAAATAAAACTTATAAAACTAAATTTATAATGCTTCAAGCTTCACATAAACAAAGAGATAAGAATAAATTATTTATTATCACAGGCTGCCTCACAGGATCTGTGCCCAAAGCTTACATCTTCAGCTTCAAATAGGCCCAAAATAAAAGTATCGTATTTGAGGATGTAAACTCCCTGCAAAAATCAGCAATTCCTGTTATTCTCTTTGTATGATGACACTCAAGCATTGCACACAACTTAAAAGTTTTCATTTCTGCTCATAGTCCTGAAGAACTGCCAGGGAACTGAAAGAGTGAACAAAAGATTTGTGTCAAGTCAATGTCTACACTACATTGCTATATCATTTAATGGCCTGTGAAACCTACTCCAACAGGAAAAAGAACAGATCAAATTAAATCAGACTTCAAAACTGTGGGAAAACACTGTCTGGAACTACATCTCCCTCCACGACAGGTGTCACCACATGAACATGGAAGGCAGTTAGAATGTTTTTTAAGACTCAAAAAAATAGCTATGAATAGAATCTCTAATCCTTCCTCCTTGTCAAGCAAAATAGGGGAGCTTAATGCAGAAAGAAATTGTTCAGCTTTGCCTTTAAGTAAAAGTAATACATATTAGGGCCTCCCTCTTCTTCATTTGTACCTTACATTTCAGTTTTTCAGTTGTTCATCCAAGTGTTTATGTGAAAAAACTCCAGAACTACCTCAGCTCTCAGAGGTATAACTGAGAAAATGTCAGCTACATTCCCCATATCTGAATCCAAATTAGGTGATCACAACGCACAAATACAACAAATGCAGACACAAGCACTCCATAGATGCGCCCGTGTCTGAAGGAGAAAGATGACTTATTTTTCTTGCTTTTTTATAATTGTGATATGGAACTCTTCCACAACTGTTCATATTCATTCTTGCTAGCTACTTCCAAACCAGATGTAAGGAAGGAGATATGCGAGGAGAAAAAGGCAGAGATAATAACCAATATATTTATCAATTTATTCACAAGTATAGTCCAATTGATTACTCAAACAAGGTCACATCTTCATCATCTCCCAGCGTCAGGCAGATAATTGAGGTCACTAGTGGTATTTGGCATTCCTTCCCTTCCTGTGCTAGGCAAGATCCATGCCCAAGTTACAGCAAATCCACCTGCAGTCAGCACTGCTGAAACAGGAGGACACTGAGACAAATCTTCTGCCTTGTATTTGCCACTCTCAGCCCATCAACCACCCGCCTTTCTTAGGGACAAGGCCCCCCGACTGTAACCTGCCCTGCAAAATAGGCTGAAGAGGGCATAGAACAAGAACTCTGCACAGACACTGGGCTGCTCTGAGATAAGATATTGCAATAAAAACATGTACAATATTTTTCCCTGCCCCTTTAAGGATGATGGGCAAATCACACTTACCTTCCTTACTGCTGAACAAAGTAATGTTAAAATATAAATAAACTGAATATTTTTACCACTGACTGATGCAGCTTTCACAACTGAGGGTACATGGAGCACATGTTAAAGGACCAGATCTGGTTCTTGGATACCCCAAGCTGTCTCATTCCTCCAGGTTTACATAAAATTATTACAGGAATCTGAAGTTTGATCTGAAAACTAGGAAGTTTTAAGTAAGAGATGAGAGAGGAGAAACAGATTCTATGCTAAAAAGACCAAATACAGGCTGAAAAAAGTTTGAAAAGACAGCATAAAATTGGTGGACACATTCAATCCAGTTAATTCCCTGTGTCTTCAGGCTGAACAGCAGGGAGAGGAGGGCACAGCTGGGTACTCAGAAGACACAGCTTGTTTGCACAACACAAGGCACAAACGAGACCCCAACCTGTTGCCTTCATATAACACAAATACCAGGTCAGAAGTGTGGGAGTTCCCTCCAATTAACCTGTTCCCATTTCAGACTGCATGACTCCCCAAATTACCATGAAGCAGCACAAAGCTGTGGGTTTTAAATAATTTTTTAGGGAAGTTTAGGGTATTTGAATAATCCCCAACCCTTGATTTCAGCAATAAACACCTGAGCCAGTGACATATGACAAAGCTGTTATGTGTCATTTTGTTACCTAATAGTGACAAGTTATTCAGTCCTAACTATTACATGGCATTGCTCGCTCAGAGCCCATCTTCCCTGCAGAGCACAGCTCTGGAACACACAGTTTAAAGGCCTCACAAAAAAAAAAAATCTAATTGGCTGAATGGGAAGAGCACATTGCTTTTTAACTAGTACAGTCTAGGACAGCTTTTGCTGGACACATCTGGACTACGTCTATAAATAGCAGTTTTCAGAAATACATTTTTGATCTAAATGGACTTCTTAAAAGCTGTTAGCTGCATGCACCACAACAAAAATGTAAAAATAGCACCCTGTTAAAGATGGTTGACTGATAATTTAATTTTTCACCAGGTAATAAAGATACAACCAGGAAGGCTCACACACTCCCAGTTAAAAACAAATCTGTATCAGTATCTGCTATAGTGGCAACTGCTTAGTGAGACTCTAAAGAAATTTCTTATTTGACCATAACGTAGAAGAGTTCCAAATCTGTACAGTAAAGGGTAATATGAACAGATAGCTTTATTTTTTTGTATTCATTAGAGCATGTTAAACTGGTTTAAGAAATGCTTCGTTTTCTGGTGACAGTGGTCATGTTCTATGCTCAGAAAGTGCTACTCAAAAATCACATACGTGTTGGAAGATGACAAACTCGCGTCATTCTTTCCCACTTTATGCTGTGTTTAGCTGGATTCTGCTTTTTTTCTGTGAAGTCCCTGTTCTCATCTTGTGGTATCTACTGTACTAAAACTCCCACACTAAGAAGGAAATTCCTTTTTCCCCCCTCCTAAAAATTTTACTATGGTCTGTAGTGAACTACAATTTCTAGTGCATTAACAAAGCAAACACTGAGAAAATGTCCGTGAGAGACACTGTTGATAGGAGTTCTTGAAACTAAAATATTTGTATGGTCAATTGTGTAGCTCTTCTTTTTAAGCTGCAACCCATCAGTGTTATATTTAATTACAGTTTGATAACAGAAGATAACCTTATCTGTAAGAGCCTTGCAATTAATTTAAACTTCCGTTAAGTATTTTTTCACCTTCAGCCACTGCCTGAAAAAAAGTCTGAATCTGAAGAAGTCACATATAGCACATTTCAGAAGGTTATTTTTCGATATAGTCTGATCCAGGGCCCACTGTGCCAAATAACAGCAAAATAGAGATGTGGAGGAATATTAAAATTGACTTGGCTCTGACTTTTCAATGAGGGATCCATTAATAACAAGAAGTGACACAGTGACTCCATTAAAGTGATACAAGATTGTCACAAGACCATTCGGTTTGGTCCTTGCTGGACAAAGGAAGGACGCAGAAAAGTCACTGGAGACAAACATTCTGCCAAAAAAGGTGGATGAGTCCTCACTGGAGAACTCCTTTCCTGCATCCTCGGATCCATGATGCAGTGGTTTTGATGATGTCAGTAATGTGCTGAGGCAGTGACACAAATAAGCTTACATAGGTTAAATAATTCTGAAATTAATCATAAAACACCTCAGGATCAGAGCAGTTCAACAATGAGAAGAACTGCATGTAAACAAAGTACTCATGAACTACACCTGTAAAATTGGAGATCCTTTTTCACAGCAGACTTACAACACCAGTGTCCCATCCCACTCCTCCCAACACGGGAACTGTACTCCTTTCCTCAGTGCTTCCACAGAGTATGAGGACCTTCACCAAGTAAACAGCACAAAGCATTTTCTCCTAGATCATGACGCAACACAGTAGGATTGCTAAATCGTGACAGACAACATCATCAAAAACATCCCAACTTTTTGGAATACGAATCTGAGTGACAATAGCAGCCACCCTGCTCTACAATCCCATATAAGATATGGACAGAATAAAAATTATTTCTTTTGATCCTCCCTGGAGTACAAGTGCAGCACTGAGCCTGTATTGCAGCAAGTCCAATACAATACATTTTGTACACATGCAATACACATGAATATGAAATTATTATTTTAAAGATACGAGAGATTCCAAGCTTACATGATTTAAGGATTACACTGGGACAGTGGGAAACTCCCTAGATCCTGATATAGTATATCCAGGACATAATTCGTTTGGAAGTCCTCTAATATACGGGCAAAACTTAAGACCTTAGTCTATATTAAAAAAACAAAGGAAAGCAGCATCCTTTAAAAGAAAGAAACAAGGAACAGTTCACCTTATTCTATGTGAGCAGAATATATACATTATAGATAGATGTTTGCCAATTACAGCATAACACTAGAATTCTTCAGTGAAAGATGCAGAGCTTGAATAAAGAAAATCAAAGGAAACACTGAAAAACTGGCAAGCCTGTTTCAAGCTGCTTCAAGAAGAAATGATACTAAATATAAGACCACAAACACACCCATCTTGCTTCTCAGCAAACAGTCTAAGGAAGCAAAATTTTTCAAATCACACACAAAGAACACATAAACGCCTTGTACTGGACACAGAGAGGGAACACGCTGCAGACAAAGGCTACCTGGCAGATGGAAGCAGAGAATAAACAATTAACCAGGAGAGCAGCAACCCAACCCCATGGCCGAGCCGGGGGTCGCGGGTCAGAGACAGAGCGGAGACAGGAGGAAAAACACCGAGCACAGACACGGGGCGAAGGCAGAGCTTCTCAGGATCGCTTCTTGCACAGCCAAACGCCACCCTCGGGTCCGAGCACAGCCCGGCGCCCCCTCCCCGCGGGGCCCACCCGCCCCCTCAGGCCCCGGCCCCGCGCACTCGCCTCGTCCGCGCTCAGCTCCTCCATCGCCTTCCTCTTAATGGTGCCCGGAGGGAGGGCGCGTTCCTGCGCCCCGCCGCGGGGCCGCTCCGAGGCAGCGCTCTCCTGCCGCCGCTGCCCCCCGGGCCGCCTCACAAGGGCATCTCCGGGGCGACCGCGCCGCGCCTCGCCCGCCGGCAGCACCGCCGCCCCCGGCCCTCTCCCCACCGCCCACCCGCGCCTCA
>VXAZ01001655.1:558039-584428 GCA_013399875.1 Gymnorhina tibicen
TACGCGCAGCTCCGCCGTGGCGGGAGGGGCGGGGCCCGTGAGGGGCCCGGGAAAGGCGGGCCCGGGGGCCGGTAGGGGCCTGGGCGGGGAGAGCCCGGGGCTCGTGAGGGGGCCCGGGCAGGCGGCTCCGCTGTCCGTGTAGGGGCCGGAACAAGGGCGCGAAGGGGGCAGCTGCCGCTCGGGGACGCCGCTCTCCCGGGGAGGGTCAAGCTGCTGAAGCCTTCCCTCTCCAATGGGTCCGTAAACGTTAACCCCTTCTCAGTGACGAGTGATTGAGAATATACAGGGTCTAAATCTAATTATTGCGAGCTGAGTAACATACCAAGGAAAAAATAAGCTGCTAAGACCCCATTGAGCACTTGGCCTCGGCCTTTTCTAAGTGTAGTTTGAACATGAAGTAGTTTTTTTCTTTATTACGAACTTTTCTGCACCTAATTCCCTCACTGTATCACAAAATACTATGTTTCTGGAAGATATTAGTCTTTCCCCTCACACTCAAAATGAAACTCGGCTGTAAAACAAACTGGCCAAGTTACGTTTAAGTGCACTGGAGGCTGACCCCCAGCTCAGCTTGTTTGAGTTATAATACACGTAGATGAAAGACAAAAGGATTTTTAAAAGTTGCTCTTTTGGCAAAGGATAAACGAATTGAGAGTTGCATCAGCAACTTTTTAAACGAATTGAGAGTTGCATCAGCAACTTTTTAAACCAGGATGAACAGTCACTAATAATATGTGAGCTGTGCACGGGGCAGTGTGATTTGAGTCAGCAAGGGAAAGAATCCCGTAAAAGCTGGACAACAGGATGTTCTTAAGATGGAACTAAACTGATCTGTATGAGCAATTGGGACATATTTTCATGCACACTGCAAATAACTGTATAGCAATAGAATTGATCCATTTTTTAAATGCATAGATGAGGCAGGTAGGATATTTAGTCTTGTGTTTTTATATACATCTTTAATGTACTTTATTGGTCTAAATATTTTGGAACAAAATATTTTGATGACTTAACCAGGGTGCTCAGAAAGGAAACCAATAATTGGATCATAATATATACTGCCAGTCTTTTTGTAGAATAGATGTATATTGTTACCTTTGATTTTTAGATTACACTTCATTTTGTGTTTATCTCCTGGGGATTTTTTTAAGATAATTGAAGCGGTCCGAAACACCTGTGACTAAAACCCTTCAAGCGCTTCTGCGGGGAGTTCCGCGGCTGCCCCTCAAGGCCGCCGGCGCCTTTCCGCGCCGCCCCTCCCCCGCCGGGGCCGGGGAGCAGAGCTCGGCAGCGCCGCGGCGGCAGCGCCTGCGCCGTGCGGCCCGCGAGCCCTCCGCGCGCTCAGGGCGGGCGCGCGCGGTGCGGGGCGCCACCCAGCGGCGCAGGAGGCTGCCCGGTGCCGCGTTACAGCGGCGGAGCGGGGGGGGCTGCCCGAAGCTGGGATCGCTGCTGGCGGAACTCTCACGGCAAAGGAAACCGCGCGGCTCCAGAAGGAAGACGCTGCCAGGATCCGTAGTATAAGCACCAGGCATTTACTGATAGCCCCCACATTTCCGTAACTGTATAAAGTCTGCTAGTTATTTTCTTTTTATTTTGGAAACNCAGGATGAACAGTCACTAATAATATGTGAGCTGTGCACGGGGCAGTGTGATTTGAGTCAGCAAGGGAAAGAATCCCGTAAAAGCTGGACAACAGGATGTTCTTAAGATGGAACTAAACTGATCTGTATGAGCAATTGGGACATATTTTCATGCACACTGCAAATAACTGTATAGCAATAGAATTGATCCATTTTTTAAATGCATAGATGAGGCAGGTAGGATATTTAGTCTTGTGTTTTTATATACATCTTTAATGTACTTTATTGGTCTAAATATTTTGGAACAAAATATTTTGATGACTTAACCAGGGTGCTCAGAAAGGAAACCAATAATTGGATCATAATATATACTGCCAGTCTTTTTGTAGAATAGATGTATATTGTTACCTTTGATTTTTAGATTACACTTCATTTTGTGTTTATCTCCTGGGGATTTTTTTAAGATAATTGAAGCGGTCCGAAACACCTGTGACTAAAACCCTTCAAGCGCTTTTCTGCGGGGAGTTCCGCGGCTGCCCCTCAAGGCCGCCGGCGCCTTTCCGCGCCGCCCCTCCCCCGCCGGGGCCGGGGAGCAGAGCTCGGCAGCGCCGCGGCGGCAGCGCCTGCGCCGTGCGGCCCGCGAGCCCTCCGCGCGCTCAGGGCGGGCGCGCGCGGTGCGGGGCGCCACCCAGCGGCGCAGGAGGCTGCCCGGTGCCGCGTTACAGCGGCGGAGCGGGGGGGGCTGCCCGAAGCTGGGATCGCTGCTGGCGGAACTCTCACGGCAAAGGAAACCGCGCGGCTCCAGAAGGAAGACGCTGCCAGGATCCGTAGTATAAGCACCAGGCATTTACTGATAGCCCCCACATTTCCGTAACTGTATAAAGTCTGCTAGTTATTTTCTTTTTATTTTGGAAACCAGCTTAAATTTATATAGGTCTAGTAATTAGAGGAGGGGGTCAATCCAAGGAAAAGCTCTCCCTGCTTCAACAGATATTGTCTGACTCTGATGGTGGCTTTAGGCATTTTGAACTGATAAGAAGTATCAGAAAGGTAGTGCTACTTGTTTCAAAATGTCAGGGATTATTTTTTTGATGTGAAGTAATTAAGGCACTAAGCTTAAACTAAAGTTCTTCAAGAATATGCAACCGAGAACATGCAACAACTCATGTAATTTGTAGCTACCTAGTTTATCTGACAACTTACATGTTCACACAAGAAAAAACCCTACTTCTCTATGCAATATTGCACATGGTCATAAAGAAAAACATTTAATTTAATTGAACAGTTGTATGCAAATAAAGCTTAACTAAAGCAGCATTGTTTTCCCTCTGTATCTGTGCTTAGAGAGTTCAATTATTTTGCAGACTGGAATCTCCGTGGATCACTCGGGCCCATCTTCATGGTTCTGGGATTTGACCACAGCCTGGTTTCCTCTGGTAAGATCAACTTAATTATTTTTGAGAACAAAGCAGCTATGGCACAATATGGGGCCTCACACTACAGTGTGTAAGACACAAGCAAGTAAAGTAGTAGTCTACATCTTAAAGACAAGCATTTTGAGAAATAAATCCATACCTTCTGTTGTTTGCTTCATTATCTGTTATCTTCCCTTCTCTGTCAGAACCCCACTCCCCTTGTTTTGTTTGATGTCGACATGCCTCTTAGAACTGGCAGGTTTTCTTGTTTCAATTGACTTTTGATTACCTAGAGACCAAGGTCTCATCGCTTATGTTCTGGGTTGGTTTTTTTTCCTCCAAAAAACATGTTCAAAAGCAAGGTACTTAAGATTAGTTTGGTTTGGGGCATTTATTAGCAAAAATCAGACCTTTAACACTGGCAACAGCAGACTTATTTCCTGAGCCAGAAACTTCAGACCATTCATGTTAATAGGTACAGGAGTCAGTTCTCGGCCACAGAGCCCTCACTGGACACGAGGCTGCTGTGCAGAGCTGTCCCTGCAGGCAGAAACCAGCACACCACACAGATTCAAGCTCTCTTGAAGACCTGTTTACATACTTGATTCTCACAACGAAGCTCCTAAAAAAAAACGAAAACAAAACAAAAGACAAAAACCAAACCAAAACAACAACAACAAACCCCAAAACCAAACCAAACCAAACCAAAAAAACCCAACAAGGGTATAGATATATATAGTAATCAAAGGAACTGCTTCCAAAACCGAACATAGATCCTTTGCCACTGCTCTGGCCATGCTAATAACTTCAGCTTAACACTCCAAATTTAACTACACATTACAGTGAAACAACGAAGCCGTTTCAAAGCAGAATGTGCTCACTATGTACCATCCATTACACATCCTACAGAGCTAGACTTGTGCACACCACGACCACATTATAAATCTAATTTCTGCCATACAGAGATACAGTTAGTAGAAATCTGTCAATACCAGGTGGAGGTCATCCCCTTCAAGCCAGTGAGTCCAGCCCCTGTTCTTCTTCTCACCAGTCTGGACACAGACAAGCTTGTCATTTTCCCAGGTAACTAGGCTCTGTAGAACAGGGAACAAAAAAGTGTTTCTGCATGTCTGTCTCAGTTCTGCAAAATACTTGTAGAAAATGTGCGTTTTCCTGGATAAAAGAGGACCTAGATGTTACTCCTGAGTGAAAGTGACACTCCTTGTCTGTAACTCAGGCTCCTACCGCTGTCTTGCACTACAAATATTCGTAAAACAACTTCTGCTCGAGTATCTGGATTGATCATGGCATCTTAATTTTGTCACAGCCTCTTACGTATTCACTCTTACCTTGCATTTTCTGTTATCCAAGCCTTTATTATCTTCCTCAAACTCTTCTCCAACTTTGAATTCAAGTGAGTAATCTCTGAATGTGCTAGTGGTATGGATATAGAATGAATCACCATCTTGTTTGATCACTTTCTGAGGCTTCAGCATTTTTGCTATTTTGCGTGTTGCAAAGTCAATACCTTGGACAGGAGGCAAAAATGTCAGAGTTGTATTTATCACCAGCCATTCTGGCAGCCAGGACTTAACCTCTATTACTACCAGAAGCATTTCTTAGGTAGTTTGACCTTACTGCTATGCAGCATTTTGTTGCTTTATTGGAACCTTCTGTTTTGTTTAAAGCTGCATGTTACACAGATTAAGTTGTCCTCTTGTACTTTTTACTCCTTGAAAACCAGTTTAGTCAATTGTTGCACAATTCCTATGCAAGATTTCCAGGACTTTGAATCAGAAGACTCCTGGAGAGAGCTGGCTTCCCCCACAGAGACACCCAAGCTTGGTTTCAGACTTAACCCCCACTTAGCAAGAGGTTAATGCCTGTTCTCATCCTTTGTCAGAGGAAAGGCAATGAAAGAATTAACAAGAACTCTCTGCACTCTATACCTTAAATAGGGTGAAATGAAGGGTAAAATTCAAGAAGACCCTTATGGGAAAAGGGAGGAAGGAGAGGATCAGGTATTTTCACCTACCTAAGGCCACCATATAACCTTCAAAGTTGTCATTGCTGACAAGGTTCCAGGTTCCACTGAAATCCACAGGCATTGCCAGACAGTAGAAGGAAGATGCAGTCAAAAATGCAAATGTAGTTTTCTAGCCAGGCCTTTTATAAGGCAGCCTGTGGGTGGGATTACATCCCAGGACCTTTCTGCTGGAGAGGAAGGGTGCTACTGCTGAGCCAGTGGGTGAGAGGGTATTTGTAGAATGGCTTCAGCTGTGTTGGAGGGAAAAGTTCACCATGTCTGAAATCTTTGTGTGGAGCAAATGTTAATAGCTCAAGAGCCACAGTGCAAGCCAAAAACTGGTTTAAACCATTTATGTCCATCTTGTATACTTTAAAGAAACTGGTTTTGTCATTACTAAGATTTCCTGCATGTTTATTAGATCTGGGGCTTTATGATCTGAAATCCAGATATTTGTTGCAAAGGTGATGTACCCCTGTAAAGACATGCTGTATCTGAACAGACACGGATTGACTGTTAAACTGTGGATTGTGTTATATCAACAAATTTTAAAGCAATATCTATGACACAGAGATAAGAATTATATCATGTTGGTTTATGTCTGGAGTGAACAGTAAGCAGAATTCAAAAAGTAATCTTGTGTATATAGGAGATGTAGCTCCTGCCTTTGCTTTCTGTTCTTGACACATAAAGGAGAGCTGATACAGGAGCTGTTCCCACTGATGCTTTATTGGATGCTACACATTGTGGCAGAGCACGTAGGCAATAGAGCACATGATGCAGCAGATAAGTTTCAGTGTTGGAATTCACCTTCAGCAAAGAAGTGATAGAAATCCCTGATGACCCAGCAATGTGTTTGAAAAGCAAATAAAAAATGCTTGACTTTGAAGAGAAAGGACATAGGGAATTTGTAAGTGAGGAAATAAGGGATTTAGAGGTGAGGAAACACACTTATACCTACAGCATTTACTTATTTACTGACTTGTGTTAGGCTGAGTAAGAAGGATAATATTTTGCAGAGAAGTTTCCCTAAACTTTAGCTCTGTTTTTGGAGCTGGCAGTTTGATCCATATGACTCACAGAATCACGCGAGTAGGAACTCAGGACGTCAAACTTGTTTCCTGTTTGCAGCTGGATATTGTTCTCTAACCTACACTAAATCCCTAAACACCAAGAAATGAAAATTACTGTTTTCTCCGGACTCAAATAGTAACATTTCACCCACAATTTGGTGTTATGAGGTTATGGTAGTAAAGCATTGTTGCAATACTACTGACCCTTGCAAGCAAAGAGAAGTCAGTACTTGGTAAATCCTGTGTCAAAGCCCAGATATAACACTTTAATTTAAATTATGTAGATAATCTGGCATGTTTCTTTCTGTAAATCCGTACTCAAACTTCACACAAAGACCTCTAAATGGCACTAGGATTACTCTTCCAAGCTTCAGCCACAGAATTGCCTATGGAGCTTCTAAGAACTGCCTATTGCCCTGGCCACATCTGAAAGTTCAAACGTGAGAAAGTTCATTTCCTTCTCCCTTCAGATTTCTTATTCTATTTTTGTGGAAATATTTTTTTCCATTTCCATCCTAGTTGCTGTGAAGCACTGAGCATCTAACACATTCCCTTAGGGATCTGGCCTCATTACAGAAGCAGATCAAGCGGGTCCTGCTGCTGTAGCAGCATTAATGGAATATTTTGAGTCCAAATGACGTGTGGTGAAAGGGCCCTGTGCTCTCTTTAAGGCCTGACAAGAGTTCACCCCTGCAAGTTTTACCTGTCTGACATCCTTGATCTGCCCCAGCACTGATTGTGGTGCTGCTGTTTATAACTGATTGGAACAGGAGACGGCCAGTGTGCAGTTACTTCTAGTGCCGCAACAGGCAGGTTCCTGGATCCCACCAGTAAAACAAAGGATCCACACCAAGCAGTCAGTCGTGATTCTGGAACATCTCCCTGGTTCTAGACTTGCCCAACAGCATCTTGGCCACCTGCCTGGAGAGTCTCACGTTCAGCTGGATTTGTTGATCTGAAAAACGTGACCAGAGTCATCTTGTGGAGATCCCATGAAAGAGCTGTTGACCCATGAGAAAGCGGCTTGCAAGCCTTGGCATTCTTAATAAGGCACATAATCCAAACAAAAATGGGACAGCAGCAAATAAAGGGAGGTAGAATTCTATCACCAGAATAGTCACAGTGCCTCTCTAGCTTATGTTCATGTAATACAGACAATACTGTTAGATTCAAAACCAGATTTCTAGCAAAGAAAAATATTTCACTTATGATCAGTATTGATATCCTACCACATTCTCTCAACTCTATTAACAGAAAACAATTCTCGCTATATATAATTATATTCTACTTATGGCTCAAAAGTAAAAGATACTTTATTATTTGAAATAAATGTATTATTTGTAATAAAGGGACAAGTGTCTGAGAATCAGTGCAATGACACTATTATTAATTTCTATCTATTAAATCAATGGCTTTAAGCCAGTTTCTGAGGTAGGTTTGTCCTTCCATCAGAAATAATAGTGAGCTTAATATCACAGCCCTGGAAACACGAACGGAAAAGTAAAGCACAAGACATTTCTGGAAGCAAATTGCATGACAGCAAACAAGCAGCTGCATATCTCAAAGGCAAGCAGCTCAAAGCATGCTGTACCTAGCACCACTTCAGCCAGGAAGAAATTCTTTCCTTCCAGGATAGAGCTAAATAATTTTTTTGAGGTGAACCACATGCTGACAATTAAAAAAAAAAAAAAGTTACATAGAGTTTCTCTAAGTAAATGGTACATCTTGAAATCAGATAATTTTGTTAAGACACTGCAAGTTATTAAAAATATTTGTTATTGTTTCTTAAACAGCAGAGCAGTTCGAAACTAATTTCAAGCAGTTTTTAACTAATCAGAACATTTTCATTTGTTTTGCGTATACATTTGCAGTTTTCATACTTCGATGTGAATTCTTATACTCACTTCAGTGCACTGGGACAAAACGTTTAAAAGTGAAAATCTTGGAAATTATTTGACCTGAAAAAGGTCCAATCACTTAGTGCACCAAACCTCATCATCAGCTACAGATGTGCAGAATTAGCCCACTATTTACCTAAGAAAAACCCCAAACCAACCCCTAGAAAACACACTTTCCTGTACTGAACGTAGTTTTTTTCACAGCAGACAGTAAGTTAGTTGTTTAGTGCCTGTGAGTCCTTGGAGTCACTTGCGTGTTTCTGTAAGGGAGCCAAGACCACGCCAGCATTCCTGTCCTCGCTCTCCGGGCTGTACAGCTTGTGCTTCTCGATGTACGCCCGAACTGCGTCAGGCACCAGGTAACGAATGCTCTGGCCCCTCCGCAGGGCTCTCCGGATCTTGGTGGACGAAATATCATTCGTGATCCATTCTTCCACAAGGTGAATGTTATTCTTATGTCTCCACAAAATATCCGATTCGTAGATGAATTTCTCAACATTGCTTCCAGCCCTACTGATACACACGAGGCCGTGTTTCTCCACAATTTCAGTGATGTCCTCCAACTTCCACAGATTGGGGATCCCAAAAGATTCCAGCATGTCACTTCCACAAAGCAGTTTAACATGTGGGACACCTTAGAGAGAAAATTAAGTGAGAAATAGGGCTTGGTTTAAGCCACCAGATGTTAGCAAACTCGACAGGAACATTTAATTTCTTGGCTCTCTCTCTCTGTGTCTTTGGTTAAAATGAGACAATGGAATGAAATCTAAAAAAAGATTCAGAGCATAGAATTCATAATTAGTAGCCTCAGTACAGGATTTTTCTGAATAAAGGTTATGGGAGTCCCTTCCTTAAAGGGATCTAATACCCTATGCTGTGGAATCTAAGGGAATAAAGTTACTGAGTGACATCAGAACCAAGAGTTATCATAAAAGTTACTCATCAGTGCAATTCTCTTGAAATAACGAGGATCATTAACCATTTCATTTGCAAACAGACTTAACCTTTTACAGCTGGGCTCCGATTTTTCTTTTTAATGGGCTCATGCCTATTCGGTTCCTGTTTTCTCTTCCGCCCCAGCTTTGTTATGGGTACAGCATCCTGCAGACTGTTAGTGACATCAGCAGATAAAAGCTTTTGATGATGATACCTGC
Organism: Gymnorhina tibicen; assembly: GCA_013399875.1. Taxonomy (NCBI): domain Eukaryota; kingdom Metazoa; phylum Chordata; class Aves; order Passeriformes; family Artamidae; genus Gymnorhina; species Gymnorhina tibicen. Next base: position 567,186 of record VXAZ01001655.1, read on the forward strand.
AAAACAGATGTATTTTAGATATTTTAGAGACATAGGAGAAAGCTGGGATAGCATGGCCTACTAAAGAACTTATCTCTACTTCTCCCTGCAGTACTTTCACAGACAGGCCAACCAAGAGCTGATCTGCAGAAACAAAGACTTGTTAGAGCTTGGTCCTGTGGTGGTCAAAGTGCAAAGATTTCAAAGCAACAACAACAAGGTTGGTTTGTTTCTTTTTTTAATAAAAATTCATTTTAATAATAAGAACCTCAGTAAAGTAGCAATGATTGAAAGAGTAAAAACATAATACTCAGAAAATATTCCTTCAGACAATTCTCATGCCAGTCTTTAAATACACAAATGGGCAGCACAGCACAATCATGGTCAAAGGAGGGAAACTTGTGTAGCATGTCTGCCCTGTTCTGGTCTCTGTTCTTCCCCATGAATACCCTTTCAGCACAAAAACTGAATAATGCCTAAGAAATTATGTATTCTAAAAATTGTTCACAGGCTCATTTTTGGTATGTTTAGGACTAATGATGCAATCTTTCATTTTCAATATTCATATCAATAGTACTTTCAAATTCAGTGAGTCTATTCATATGATCTGGGGTTAGCCTGCGATTACCCCAACTTGTTAGAGTTAACACCATTCCTAATACTTCTATAGGTTCATGAGACTTTTTAGAGGTTGGCTGAAGAATACCTTAAAACTTTTAGTGTTTCCAACCACTCGCTCTGGCAGCTTTCCCAATCATCAACTTCCACCCAATCTGAGTTTTTTGTAGCCAGTTTTGCCATAGTCACTCGATGATTCGCACTGATCAGACCCTTCTTCTTATATGCATCACCCACTGGTGAAATGATGCCTTTGATTACTTTATATTTTCCTGTGGAAAAAACCACATCGCACAAAAACATGAGAAGTGGTTGAGCAGATGTTAGTTCCCCTGCATTGTATTTAACCTGTGACATAACCATTACCCAGTGCAACAGCAGCTGACAGCCAGCCCTGTGGAAAAATACAGGACACTTCCACACTGGCAGGGCAGCACAGTGAAAGAGTCAGTAAGATATATTAGAAAGATATATTTCTATAAACTACAAACCCTGTGCTTTAGCTCATTAAAATCAGTAATAAGCAACCCATATATGAGTTCTCTCATAATGGCCTACATGGTTTTGTATAAGACAGAAACACATACCAGCTTCAATATCTAATTAGTGTTTGCAAAAATATCTGTCACTGTCAAAAAGCCATTCATGGACACAAAATATTCACCTTAACATATAAGTGTCTGGTTATCAAAGCTATTCTGAATGATACAAATTCCCATCCTACCTGTTTCATGGAAGTAGTCTTTAGCCAGCTCAAACAGCCTCAGGTGCATGTTGGTGATGGGATTGAAGGACCCACAGGCCAGCAGTACCACTTCAGTCTTCCTGTCAGGATCTTCCATAGCCATTCCTCACAGCCACGGAGCCAAGTGGAGAAAGTTGGCGCCAGGTACCAGCCACTACAAGAAATGGGATTAAGAAAGAGTCAGTTACTTACTTGTGCTGCCAATAAGCAAAAGATAAAATTTCAAGATCAAATTGAATGCTGTATTTTTCTTTCATCAACACCTGGCCTATGATGGTTTATGTGACACTTTATTGTCCAAATTTTAAGTGATTAAAATACGAAATCACTGCAAAGAGGCTGCTTGCCCAGAGAGGACAGCATACGGCCCACTCTGAAGGAAAGCAGCTCATGCTTTTAAACTTCATGTGGAGAGATTATCTGTCCTGATTGCAGGACAAACTTTTTTAGAACTTTGCACCTCTTTTAAGATGCCAGTGCCAATCAACTGCCAAGAGACACGTGGGCAGGGAACTTCTTTGTTAAGTAACTTCCTTCTAGTGCTCATAGGGAGAAATAGAACATTCCTAGTCTTGCTTCTCTAAATTGCAGGGAGCCTTTCCATCAACTCAGGTTCAAACCACCACATCTATAAAATCAATATTGTGTCACATACTACATTGTATTAAATTTTGGAGAAGAACACTGCCAATATTTCTTCATTCAGGATTTATTTACATTTTCTGAAATATAAAATCTAAAGTGGGATAATTTATATAATTCAGCATGGTATGTGAGAAGAGAGTGCTATGGACTAAACATGAGAAAAGTCAGTCTGCTTTGTGTTGCAGCAAGTGTTAGGTGTACCAGCGGAAAAGGTGAGAGAAGAATAGTGAATTAGCAGAAGTTTAGTAAAAGTTGCAATTAAATACTGGGGGTTTTCCCCTTTTCTAAAATACTACAGCTCTGTTCCAATTCTGAGCTTCAGTTTCAGAAAGCTGCTTAAGAATTGCTGAAAATAAGGAAATTTCATTATTTATCATTTAATTTCTCCTCACACTTCACTTTCTCCTCACATTTCACACTCATTTTTGCTTCTGTGTTCTCTCCTGAGAATATTCTGGCTTGGCAAAGATGTTTTCCCACAGCCTGGCCTAACAAAGGAGAACTGCAGTGGGCCATTCTCCTGCTGTTGCTGTTTGCAAGATGTCTGAGACATCCTGAGGAGCACAGAATTGTCTGCCATTGTTTCTACAGCAACATCCCCACCTGGAAAAATCCCACAAGGTCACCGTCACATTCTGTCTCCCTTACAGAGAGGCTGAGTGGTGTTCACAGCAGCCACAGCGCTGAGACGCCATCACAGCCAAACTTGTAACAGTGACTGTGTCCTAACATCAAACAGCCCGCGGATAAAAGGAACTCTTGCAAGGCTTCGTATTTTGTGTTAGTACTTTTCTGTGCTTTCAAGTTTCACAAACTTTTAAAATATTCTTTATTGCTGCAGAGTAGCTCAGCAGTGGAATGACTGGTGGTACTTGAAATGCAGCCTTCACAGGGGCATGGCTAGGAGGGTTACTATGGGAACAGGGAGGAAAGGAATTAGACTGCCTTTGTAATGCACAAATCCTACTTTCAACAGAGTAACTCATGCTGCAAAACTGAAAAAAGGTTTATTTTTTTCCTTAAAAAAGTACAAAAGAAGTAGAAAATTTTAAGATGAAAATATAGAGTGCCTTTTCAGGAGTTAGTCAAATGTCCCTTTCCCTGTTGCTAATTTTACAGTTTACAGAAACAGGCAATCATTGCCTCATAAACTCACCTTGCAGCATTCCATATCAAGAGTATACATAGAATTTCATCGTTTCCATATCCCCTCAGTCTCCAAATGTGCACTGACACCCTCTGTGTAGCACTGTTTGCACAGAAAACAGCTGTGTGGTTGATGGGGGGAACAGAGAAAATGAGAGGTATGTGACATCAGAGGTAATCAGTGACATGACTGCCTTCACTGTTATCTCATCTTATAACCACCACAGCACCATCAGAGCTGGGATCTGCTTTCTGTGGAACCACCTTCACACAGCTCTAAATTTTTGGGAAAAGCTATGCAATTTCCACATCCCAGGAGAGGTAAAAAAGACAAGGTCCAGGGATGATCAAAGCCCAGACACTGTCTGAGCTGTATATGGAACTAGGCCTATTCTTATTGTATAATAAAAGTAAAATGGCCTTCACTGAGGTTTTCTGTAAGTGTAGGACATACATCCTTGATAATTTTCACTTCTTCTGAAGGAAAAATGAAGTGCCCTCTGATGTACTCCTAACATACATGCTTACATGTAATGTCATCAAGCTTTTACATAATCCTACCAGTATTAAATGTGTACTGATCGCAGTCCTGCTAGTGCTTAGCTGGATTGGACATGAATTTGCGCTAAAAGACATCAAAATATGCCTACAGCAGGTCTTGGGATGGTTCTGGAGCCCAACCTGCCAGTCAGCTTCCAGGGATACGCAGGTAAGAATGCTTTGCTCAATCTCATTTATGTTTGAGGCAAATATCTGTCAAATAAGTTTATCTATCGGTATATATATATAGAATACAAGCCCGACGTCGGCGTCGCTGGACGCTTCAGTAACACCCTCCCGCAGCTCCCCGCCCCCGGGCGCCTGCACGGGGGGCCGGTCCCCGCCCAGCGAGTCCCCCCCGCCGCCGCCGCCCATCCCCGGTGGGCCCCGCTCCCCGGCCCCGCTTACCCTCGGCGCCGCCGCCGCTCGGCCGNGGCGGGCGCGGAGCGACCTCCGCCGCGGAGGGGGACGAGCGGGGCCGGAGCCTGGCCTGGGAACGGGCGGGCGGGCCCCGGGTAGCGCCCGAGTTCCGCCTTCTCCTCCCCGCAGGCCGCTTGGCTCTCCGCGCTCGCCCGTTCCGGAGGGAGGGCCGCGTTTCCTCGTCGCCCGCCGGCGGTGGCGCGGCCCCTCAGACCCGGCTGTGAGGCCGGCGTGTCCCGCTGGCCGGCGGCGCTGTGTCCGCCCCGGGACGGTCCCCGGGGAGCGCGGGGTTGCTCTCGAGTGCGCTGGTTCTCTGCAGCCGGTGGTGCCGGCTGAGGTGTTCGCACGCTTCAGACACCTGCACCCGGGTTGTCTCCTGAGGAGCGTTCCAAGGCGCCACTGAAGAGTCGAATGTATTGTTTCCTATAGCGGGGCCTCTGTATTTCAGTAATTGCTACTTGGTTTGACACTCGCTTGGTTTTATGTGCTGTGGCCGTTGGAGTTACTTCCCCGGTGAACCGCCTCTTGCTGTGAAGATAATCCTGTACACCCAGCCTGGCATTTCTGTATTTCCACTGCAAGGATCTCCGGGTGTTGTGATTAAACATTCCATCAGCAAGATATTGCATAATTTTCATATTTAGAGCATTTAAAACATGTTTTAAGTTGTTGATACAAACAATAAAGTGTACTTTCTCTTAGGAGTGTCATGTAAAAACATTTTCATGTGAAAACAGAAAATGGCTTCGAGAGGAACAACAGAGACAAGTAAACTAAAACAAAACTTGGAGGAGCAGTTGGACAGATTAATGCAGCAACTTCAAGATCTAGAAGAGTGCAGGTAATAAAAATAGTTGCTTTCCTGTTATATGGTAGTATTTTTCTGAAGTGGTTGGCAGAAGAAAGTGGTACCTTTCAAAAATCTTGGGATGGGGGGACGTATTTATTTTTGTGTTTTGCTGTGGCTTTCTGTTTTTAAATTACGTAGGAGATTGGTGTCAGTAAATATTATTTTTAAAAACCTTTATTAGAATTGTTTTATATATCTGAGAAAAATGCAAGCAGAAATACTCAATATTTTCTTTGAAATGTTATATTTCAGTGTGACTTTTAAGCTTTTAATAGCTGTTCACAAAAATCACAATTTTTCTATGGGATTTTTAATAGCAGTGAACAAATAACTTTTGTGGCTCTTGTGGTTTATCTTATAATTATGAATGCCTGGGGGTTTTTTGCATTGTTTTCTTTTTAGTTTGTCTAACTTTTCATGTGATTTCGTATTAGTCTTCTGTGGGCTGATACAGTTTGAGACAGTGAATTATCAAGAAGGTTGGTTTTAGTACTTGCATTTAAACACACAGCATTTAGATGCTTTCTCTGACTCTAGTTCTAACTTGTCCAAGCAGTATGTATCTTTTTCAAGAACAATTAGAACTGCTAAGGGGTGGTAGTGCTCTTCTGGGAATTAGGCAAGGTTTAGCCTGCAGGATCAGTTATTCCTAAATGGATGGCTTTGGATGAGGAGATAGGCTTCTCAGATAATCTCATTCACTGTAGCTTTGAGCAAGACAATCTCACCGCATATTTTTGTTGAGATCCAAAAATACTTTTAAATACTGCTCCAGGTATGGGGTATCTTGTTTATTATTAGGGCTTTTTTATTATCAGTGGCTTTGTAGAAAGCACGCAGGTGGCTGGGAGGGGTGCAAACCCAAGCAAACGACACGTGCGTGAGCTGGATAAGAGCTGGGAGGGCCAGAGCAGAGCAGTCTGCGGAGACGGGAACACCTCAGTGCTGCCTGGGGAATCAAGCTCCGGGATGTGCCCTTTGCTCCATGTGATGTCTCGGGTTAAATCTTGTGAATTAATGTGTCTTCTTGGCTCCTCTTTAGAGAGGAACTGGATGCAGATGAGTACGAAGAGACCAAAAAAGAAACTCTAGAGCAGCTGAGTGAGTTCAATGACTCCCTGAAGAAGATTATGTCTGGAGATATGACTTTGGTGGATGAGCTCAGTGGGATGCAACTGGTAAGGATGATGTGTTGCTAAAAAAAGTTCATGTTCTGCCTGGAGTCGACTAAACAGCAGATAGATACATTTCACTATAATTTTTATGTGAAATCTAGATCTATGTAACTAATGTTTTTTATAATTTAATACACCTGTACGTGTAAAAAACTTTGTATGTATGTATTTGTATGAATGTAAAACTTCATTTTAAAAGGGGAAAAAAAACATTGATGAATTACAACCATAACACTGCAGGACATTTCAGGAACTAAATATATCCGATCCTTAATATTAGAAAATAACGTCAAATAATGCAAATTAATGTAAAAAGTGTGGGGGATAATCCAGGATAATATGTATCATGAGAAATAGAGTTCATGCCTGTTTGTTAGAAGGCGTAAGGTAGCTGTTGCTGTAAGGTAGCTGCTGGTTTGTGTTTCAGATTCATACTAGTCCAGATGAAAAGGCTTTAGGAATGACTGTATGACTTGAAGTTCTTTTATTATATTATTATATATTTATATATTTTATATTTATTTATATTATATTATTGGTCTAATTTTACGTTGACTTCCAGACTTCTGATATATCTTCTCTCTTTTCAAATGCTTGATTAGAGAATGGTTTGTTCCTTCTGAGCTTTATGTTTTAGGGTCTTGTTTCCAGAGAGATCATGATTTGTCCGAAGATAACTATGGTGATAGTTTTGATAATCCATAGAGGATTTTGAATAACAGTAGATGTTTGCCTCATCATTTACATTCTGCGTACACTTGGAAGAGCTCTAGTCATCAGTGTGGGCATTAACACTGTGATGCGCTAGTATCAGGAAGGTGTTGGAAATTAGTAGAAAGTAAGACCTGGACAGTAATGAAAAGTTTCACAGCTCTTTCTCAGTCTAGTTACACTAATTAGAGGATTCTTTAAGCCCTTCATAAAGGTCATATTTTTTTTTTATTTCACTTCCATGGTTATGAAAAAAAAGATGAGCTCTGTGTACCAAATGATGCAGAGGATACTAACAACGCTCTCCAGCCCTCATGAATCTCGCCCCGCAGCTGTAGTTTGTGGTTCCTGTTAGTCCTGGTCATTCTTGCTCTTTTTCTTGCAGGCAATACAAGCAGCCATCAGCCAAGCGTTTAAAACTCCAGAAGTGATTAGAATGTTTGCAAAGAAGCAGCCGAGGCAATTGAGGACAAGGCTGGCAGAGGTGAAGGCTTCTGTTTTACTGCAAAAACTGTTTATTTGAGCCAGACTGATTCAAGTATGTAATGATTGCAAGGAAAGCACTGAGTGCTGGAAAACTTGGTGGTAAAGTCCGAAAGAGATGGAGAACTTCTCTTTCAGAATTTGTTCAGTTTTGAATGTTTATTGAGGTAATGGGGACAGCCATGTGTATTTCTTGAGTTATCTTCTATCTTCCTGCTTCAAAGCAAAAATAGGATTAGCAGGGCAAACTGAGGAAACTGCAAATAGAAAGTCTGTGATTGTACTGAGGGCTGCAGAGTGCACTTGATGTTTCAGAGATCTAAAATGAAGATCCGGATAAAGTGAAATCAAATGTGATTCCTCCATGTACCAGTTATGTGTGAATACATAATTTTAAATGATTATCATTCTTTGATAAAAAGAGATTCAAGTAAGTTAAGGTTAGGGGTAAAGAGTATTTGCTGAACGTTCAGAAAAACTTCACAGACGACTTTTAGATCATGGATAGCTCCGTCCCTTACTGCTGTGGGTCCATGATTACTGATGATATTTTTAGGCTGTTGCATTTCTCATGCTGTTGTGTTGGGTGAAATAATGGGTAGCTTATATATTTTGACTTTTTTTTCCCCTGGTGTGCAGATGGACAGAGACTTAATGGTTGGGAAGTTGCCACGAGACTTGTATACCCAACAGAAACTGGAAATCCTGACTGCCCTCAGAAAACTTGGTGAGAAGGTAAGGGGTTGGTATGATAGTCAGGTGAAGAGAGTTTTCTGCATATTTAGGAGGAATTAGAAATAATTAAAATAAGAAATTACAATTTTATAAGCAAACAGTAAGATGCAGCTTGCTTTTATATTACATAAACGTCCTTGCATTTTAATGCCAAGCTTTCTGAAGCTGAACATGTATCAAATAGTTTTGAACCTTTCTATAAGGCTGTTTCTACTTTTAAATGCTTCCTTTGGTGGGCTGTATGCATGAATCACACACCAGATGGTACAAGGTGATCATATTTATAAAAGCTATGAAACGAGTCTTTTACTGGCCAACTACCACCAATTCATCAGGAACTGTTCAAGACTTCTGACATGTATCCAGCTTCACTTTTATAGTGTCGATAATACCTACGTCTGGGTATGAGATAAAAATTGGAGAGTGAGAAATGGATTGTTGCCCCAGTGATCCATCAGTGGTAGAAAAAGTCCTGGGTTTGCCACCAGAGGGAGGAAGAGACGCTTTTCTCTTTGTGGATGGTATGTGAAGAAAATGGGTTGCTGTGTATCTCTGTACTTAAGCTTTTTTAGGAAATGAAGGAATGTAATGGAGAAGATCAAGTGCAGTACTTAAAGGAGATGCAATCCAAGTAGATTCCAAAGCAAAGGCTTTCCCTCTGAATATTTTATTGCTTGACTGTCAGAGGAAAAAAAAGTTTTGAAAATATGTAAAGGCTAGTTAAGATTGTGAATTGAATGCATGAAGATATCTAATCCTCTTGGGATGAGTTCCTTGGATCACAACATCAAGCTACTTCACCACACTCTGACCTATCCTTTTAATCTTTTAAAATGATCAGTAGCCTGCTGCACAGAGGGCTTGCTAGGACAGTAGTTTCACATCTGCTCTGGATGTGAACAATGACAGCAAATATTGCATGTTTGTCTGCACGACGTTAAGTAGCTGTATGCTTGCTTACAAAGCCAGCAAAGGCAGGTAGGTAATATGTTTTCCTTCATTCCAGCATCATCCTGAATGTCTGTACCTGAATTTTATATTTCTAATAAATAAACTGACGCAAACACTGTGAACAGTTTGACACACATGCTTTGCTGTAATAAAGATGTGTATCTGAGGCTAATTAAATGAGTGACTTTTAAGTTAGAATATATGAACCTTCCAAATGTAGGTTACTGCTTCATTACTGTAAATATTTTATGGGCATCTGTCACAAGGCATCAGAGCACATACATAAAAGTAAAATATACATGGGGAAATGTCACTTTAAAGGGAGAGAACCATTTCTAGGTCATTGTTTCTTTCTATGGTCAAAGCTGGCAGTGACTGCTTTTTTTTGCTTTCCTCAGTAGATGATGGGAAGTAAGCTTAGATCTTAGTTCATTACTGTACTGACCATGTGACAAAAAAGTTACTGACACCTTGGCATAGTTTAGGTACACAGGTACAGTGTGACCTTTTCATAAAAAATGATCACTGGAAATCAACTTGAAACTTGCATGTGGAGGCATGTCTGACACTGCACATGCTGTCCTGCCTGGGCTGACAGGAACCAGGCAGGGAAAATTCAGTGCTAGGGGAAGTAGCTTGCTTTTTTGTTTTAGGTTTCAGTATGGTAGATAACACTGCCACTTAAAAACTGCAAATGGACCATTGCTGTAACCTGTCATAGCTCATGTAGATGCACAGGGAGATGGTGGGAGTATGCACAGTTAAGGTATCATCTTCACAGTTGTGGCATTTTTTGATTTAGCTCACTGGGGATGATGAGATGTTCTTGTCAACAAATGCTGGGACAGCCCTGAGCCAATTTGAGAGAGTCTCCACTGACCTTGGTAAGTTTTCACTCTCATAACTTCTCGTTCCTTTGCCTCATTGAACACTGATTAATAGAAGTACGTCTGGTTCCCCTATGAAAGAGAAAATACGAACAAGAGATTCATGCCTTTAAATGTTAATATATGTTTTATTAACAACGAAACTCTAATACACTATCTGTGAGGAAAAAGAGCAAATAAATGCAATGCCAAACATCCACAAAATGCCAAGAGTGCCCATCATACTGAAGGCTTGAATGGTCTGTCTCAAGCAGAGATGCCACTCTTACAATTAAACACAGATCTTTTTTGCACTAGTGGCTCTCTTCAGGAGAGCCTTTTCCTCTGCTTGATGCAGAGAATTTGGCAGTTAGTGGCACATTGTCAAAATACAGCTTTAAAGCACTCTTCCTGCCGTGACTGTCATACCTCTGATTGTATTGACAAGATCAAGAGTTCAGTTATAAAAGGCATTAAATAAGCACAACAGTTCATTGTAGCAGTAGCTAGAGCTGGGATGAAAGAGCTATGAATGGCAGGAACGTGCCAGACTAGGTCAGGGTACAAATAAACTGTCTGGGTGCCCTGCCTTTCAGCTCTGCTCTCCCTGCGAGTGTAAGCAAGGTGAGAACCCTCTCGTTCAAAAGGGGACTTGGGTAGTAGCTGTGTGTGTGTGTGGGCGTGTTACCAGCACCATTCCAGCTACAGACACAAATCACAGCTCTACAAGAGAAGCTGGGGGAAAGGGAACTCCATCCCAGCGAGGCCCAGTAGGACATGGCTGCTCTAGACCTGGCAAGCCAGTGTGGGGGTTTTTTTTGGTAAATTAGCTCAAGTGTAGTAGTTTTCACAACGTGGTTTCTTTTCATCTGAAATGTTTTGCGTGATTTAAGTTGTATATAAGGCAATTCACAATTTCTACTAATACTTACTGAAAATGTTTCTTCCCCCTCAGGATCAGGAGACAAAGTGTTTGCTCTTGCAAGTGTTGAAGTAGAAAAGGCAAAACAATGAAGAGGTTCGTGAGGCTTGTGTCTCCAGTTATCAGCGGCATTGGATTTTGGTCATACTGCGTTTGGTTTTTCTATTTCTAATATGTTGAAAAAAAGCAAAGCAAAACAAAAGACCCAAGTCCTAAACCTCTTGGGTCCTTAACCAGAAGATACAAAGTAAACAGCCTTAAGTGCACTTTGGAACCTTGGTGTCTGTACCCTTTAAGTAATACAAGCTCTGAGGCTGAACACTAAGTGAAACTCTAAAACAAAAGCATGGTATGACTGTCTTTGGAGTCAGCTGTTTTGAACTTTTCAGAATATGTATTTCTCTAACTATTAAAACTTAATCTTTTTGCATGTGGTTGTAGCAAGCAGATCTTTTTAAGGAGCGGTCCTGATGACTTTTTTTGGGTGATTCTTCACATTGTCTTAATTTTTGTCTGGATTCCCTAGTAAGTACTTTGTGCTAGGAAAGCATCGAAGCTTTGGAAAATGGATGTTGTTTATTGAAATGCCATCTTTCTACAAACTGTTTGCAGAAGACCCAAAATGAGCCTGGGTGCTGATCACTGGCCCTTGGCTGCTTGTTTGCTGTGCACATGAATGAGCATTTTGTGTCCCAGCCCTGACTGAGGACAATGGCAGCCCTGTGGGGAGGCTTCTGGAGTAATTTAACCTTGTGTATTGAAAGGACAGGGAATTGATAGGACATGGCAATGAGATGCTCTTTCTGTGGCTCTTCCTTCAGCTCTGGTGTATAACTGCACGCTGCTGTTATTTCAGAGGTGGCATGAAATAGCTTCCAGGAGAAACAAGTTTTAAAAGGCGGGGAAAAGCTCCCGTTCTGTGATCAGTGCAAGTGTTGCTCAGTCTAAGTGGTGGTGCTGTGGAGAGGAGAGGGTCTGTGTCTCCACTGGATCCTGAATAAACTTGGCATAGGAGGATTTTAAATCTCAAACAGTTGAATTTTTAGCTCAGAGACTAAGTGGGTAGCATAGACTAGAAACAGAAAATTAACATGGTCAGTCATCATTTAGAGTGCACTTACAGGGCACAGATACCCTATAAATTAGCAAGTTTGCCTAATTGTAAACTAGGACTGGAGTAGACTAGAAAATGTGTCTCTGGACTGTATTTTGCTTTAGTAGATATACTTTTGAAATCTAGCATTTAAGAAATGAAACAATACATGGTATAGGCAGCAGAATTTGTTTTGCACTGATAGAACTTTTTTCTCCCTGTTTTTAAAAAGCCTTTATTGAGGTGGGGTCTTTTGTCCATGCCAGCAGAACTATTTTCCTGTCTGGGGCAGCATTGTGTTCTCTGACAAAGGCTGATTGCAGCTTCATAGCTGAGAGCAGCTTATTAAAAGGCATTATTAGACTCTGAAATTATGGGAAACAAAACAGTCCGTGGGGACTGGAGTTGCCTTCTTTTCCTTTCTGCTCATTACTGGTGCTAAGGAATTCTCTCCCCATACACCCCCAGCCTGCTTGCAGCATTACTATGTAAATTAAATCTCTCAGCACGCGAAAAAAGTTTATGGTACAATGACATGGAAATCTGTTTCCTCGTAGTTTGAGAGGTATAAGTTTCCAGGAGAAACTTTTTAAAATTGGTTTGTAAATATCTCAGGATTTTTGCAAATTTCTGTACTGCGGGCAGTTGTAACATTCCTGTTAAACTGATCCCTGACTGAACATCTTTCCAACGCTGTGCCACTTCTGCTCTTGGAAGGAGCTCTGGTGATTTAGATGGACAAATATGAGGCTGAGATCAGTGACCAACATTGCAAGATTCAGGGTGCTGGGTCAGACTTCGCAGAAGCTGTGAAGGGTCAGAAATCAGAGCTCTGCCCAGAGACTGGCTGTGTCCTGCAGAATGCCCTGACTATAAATGTGATTTAACAAGGAAGCTGCTGCTGATGTGAAGCTATTCATGGGTTGACCCTCGCAGATAGTTAAGTAACCTCTTGAAATAGTTAGATTGATTTCAGGCATACTAAGTTAATTGGTGTGTTGTGCTAAATATTTTGCTAAATAATCCTGGGATGTACCTCCACCACTATCTCAAATGTTTCTGCGGGGGCTGGAAGAAAAGTCCATAATCTATTTATTATAATAATGATTTCCTCAAATAAAAACTGATAACAAAAGAACAACTGCTAAATGAAAGCATGGGTTTGTGTTTAACAAACAAGCTTGTGATGTGTGAGTTCCATCCCCAGTTCAGTGTTGGACCTGGGTAGATCACACATTCTGTACACATCTTTCTTCCCTGGAGTAAAATACAGATTATGATCCTTAAATATCGAGTGCTGTGAAGTTGTTATTGATCATACATTGCTTTGAAGATTAGAAGTGCTTTGTTTTTTGTTTATCATTTTACTTCTGAAATAAGAATTGTAAAGTACAGTAGCTTTAAACACATCAGCAAAGTTCCCAGAGTCCTTTTTTGGCCGTATATAACCTCTTTTTTTAATCTTCTTTCTCTATAGAGTGAATTCAGTGATTGTACTGATCTGAAAGAAAAAGTGTTAGAAAATTGAAGCTTCAAATGTTCTGTCTCTTTCTTCTATCTTTGTCTCCTTGTGTTATTTCTCTTCTTTGATCTTGAATGGAAAAGTAGCAAGTTATCTTTGTCATGAAGAAAAAATACAAGATTTCTTAAGAGATCCCTTAGTTTCTCATGCTACTTTGCCTGTAAAAGTCAAATTCATTTTGATAGAGAACTCTTGTGTTAATGACACCCTACTGACCAGGCAGTTCAGGCTGTATCATTAGTGGCTGAAATGGGAGGCAAATTAACACAGAACCATTTGGTTTTGTTTCCAGTAGGGCAATTCCCTTCCTATGTAAGGATACAATTTTTACATTGTACAGAAATAGAAGTCAGCCTGCAGGCATCTTAGTTTCCCCACTTCCATAATTTTGAAATTATCCTCATTGAGTTCTGGTCTGGGGAAGGTTTTTCTCTTGAGAAGTAAAATCTTATTTGAATTCTGTCTGCTTAGCTACCCACAGGAGAGGGAGGGGGTGCTCATGTTTTTCTTCAGGAGTTGTGGAAAATATGACACCTGGTCTTGCTACGAGCTTGCAGGTTTTTTAACTTTACCTTAATAAGGTTTTATGTGTGGGTGAGGGGAGAACTACTGGAGTTCATGTAGCTCAAGATTTTTCTCCCATAACTTTTAAACACTCAAGCTACCCACATCAGTGAAATGGGAGCTGCTGATGTTAGGAGCATCTGGAAAGGTGGCCTAAGGTATCTGACTCTATCTGACAGGAGAAATAAAAATGTTTCAGAATAAGTACTCTCTAAAATAAGGAAGGCCTAAAAAAAGGAAATACAGACATAAGGTTAGTGGATATAACTATATGTAAGGCATTGCTGTATCATGCACTGAAATATCTGCTGTAATTTAACACAATAATGTGTTAATGATCATTTTAACAGCAGATTTCTCTTTTAAATGAGTACTAGTGATGGAACATCTCTTTTTGTCTTGCTATCGTAATAGTTTGCTGCTTGATAATGTTTTCAACATGCCTCCAGAAATGGGTCAGTAATGGTCGCAGATGTGCTGGAATCCATCAGGCAAAGCCACCCGCAGACCCTGCGGACAGAGGCGGTAATGTCTGGGTCAGTAGCTTTACTTTAGATTTTCCAGTTAATATCCCTGTAGAGTGGAGATGGAAATTCAGTTCTGTACTGTTGTTCTAAAAGAGTGCGTTTTGTAACTTTGTAAAACCAAATTCAATCTGGGAACACTTCTGGTTTTGAATAAAATACACAGCTGAGACGGTTTCTTGCCACACAAACTAAGCCTGGATTAACAAAAAGAGATTGTCGTAGCCTTTCTTACATTAAAGGGCTTTTTCGTTCATCCCTTGAAAATAGCTCTGCATTCCTCCTCACGCACAGACTGTAGAAACATTAATTATTGTAACTAAGGCAGCTGAACCATTTCATTTTCTGGTATAGTCTCTTAATCTACACAAGCTGTGCTTGCCCTAGTCATGGAAAGTTCAGCTGACTGTTGTAGCCCTCCATCATTTATTACAGTGTCCCAAGTATGCAAAGAGTTGACTGGTTGAACTGCATTTAATTTGGAGGAAACACTGTACAGTTTCTGCATCAGAGCATGGTTTTGATGGATTTGAATTATCCGACTAAGTCTGACATATGAAAGATTAACAAAAGAAAAAGAGATTCCAAACTAAAAACAAGTCCTTCATTGGGTACCACACACATGTTGGAGAGAAAGAGTTTTCATTATTGTTGTGTGTGGTTGACTCATGGATAATGAAAGCAGGGATTGTGTGTGCAGATGCTGCTGGAAGCCCTTAATGAGAGGGGGATGCCAACAAATACAGAGGGACTTGAAGGGTGGAAGCAGCTGTGCTGTGAAGGAATCCTAAATGAATTTCAGAGCTGACTAAGAAAGAATTGGACATCAGGAAGGACAGGGTGAATTGAGAGAATTTTTCTAAGTCAAGTAGGGATTTGGAGGAAAAGGTTTCATGAAGTTTTGGCTTACTAGAATAAACAGCAGCCTCATTAAACAAGAGATTAGAAGCTATTGAAAAGAAAAATCCATTTAATCTGATAGATTTCTGTAAAATAATATCAAGTTTTTATACAATACTTGTAAAAATGTTAGACTTAACCTTTAGATAATTAAACTTCCTAACATTCCCTTGCTGAGGGTTAGGTCAAGCAGGGTGATAACTTGATGATTTGATCAAGTGCAGTTCTACCTTCCGTTTGCATTGGGAGGGTCTGTGCATTCCCATGAGACATGAACAGTATTTTACTCTATCTCTTGCAGAACTAGTGTAGTTGAGAGGCCTCCTGAGCATCCACCATGTCTTATGATGATACAGATGACTGATGGCAAGATGTCACCTTGCTTGATAGCTAAACATCTTGGTAAGCTTGAAGGGAATAAACTGAGGTGGGGCAGGAAAATTGTCCTAGGCTAGAGGAAGCCTTGTGGTATCTCTCCCTGCTGAAACCCTTTCTAAATAAATGCAGGATGTTAAATTGATGGTCTGTAAGATTGCATTGCACTGCTGTATAGTCAGCCAGCTGAATTAGGAGAGCTAGACAGTACTTAGTCATAAAATGGTGTTGTGCCCATGATGTTATCAGTAAGGAAATTCATACTATTGCAAGGATGCAAATGATGGCTTAATTATATGCTCCTACTAGCATAAGATGCTTTTAGATCTTTCCCTCAGACTCATGTACTGTGCTAATTAACAATAATCCAACTGGAGGATCCCAGAGCAATGCTTCTGCATATTTTTTCGGCTTATGCTGGAGCTCTTACGTTCTTTTCTTAAATAATTAATAATCATTACTGCCTGCTGTGCTGTGGGTATGTGCCAGTGATCTCAGATCCCAGCACATTTGCACCATTCCTGTTCCTGTCAGCGGCTTGAGTTTGCTCTTTGCAGAGGCTTTCATGTTAAGCCCTTCATTAGCTGGCAGTGGGGTTTGGATTTCAGTGGCATCAGGCTTTGATGTCATTAAGTAGCAAGCTGTTAAAGGAAGTGCCACCTATTTCATTACTCTGACTATTTTTATGCAATTAAGTTAAATACCGAGTAGAAAGCAGATGCATTTTACTAAATAACACTTGGTACACAAAGCATTTTTATCTCTGGGAATTTTGTACTTAGCACGCTGGCCTCACCAATGCACACTGTAAGGAAGCAGGGTTACTGTTAACCTAGTGGGAAACCGTAATGCAGATGAGTGATGGAGAAGGGTTAAGAGCCTTTGGTGGCTTCTGTCTCTTTGTTTTTTAGTTTAAACGAATTCCTCTCTGTGTTCACTGGGGTTTTACTCTCCTTCAGTCTATGTAGGTGAAGCATTGCTTTATTTTTGAGTGCTTCAGTGACTAAATGACCATTTCTTCTAGTTGGAGGTTGGCATTTTCTGTACTGGCTGAATTAGCCTGAGTTAAGCTGTACTGAATGTTGCAGTGTCTTTAACTTTCTTAGCGCAGGGCTACTGAGCGGCCCCGCAGCCTGTTGTGACGCCGCTGTGATGGATCTCGGGCGGCCCCAGCGCAGGAGCTGCGCTGCCCGGCGGGCCCCGCTGCCCGGGGCCGGCAGGGACAGCACGAGCTCCGGGACACTCGGCACCGCGTCCCTCCAGAGGATGTTTCTCAAGGTGAGCGCGTGGCCCGTCCGTCCCCGAGGGGTGCCGGCGCCACAGCGGGCAGCAGCCGGGGAGCGCACACGGCCCGGCCGGCGCTGCCCCCGCGGGCGCGCCCCTTCCCCGGCCCTGCCCGCCCCTTCCCCGGCCCTGCCCCGCGTCCCCGCCCCTTCCTCCCGGCCGGCTCTCGGGTGCTGCCTGCGGCGCCGCCGCTGC
>VXAZ01001655.1:584573-624630 GCA_013399875.1 Gymnorhina tibicen
TTCCTGAGTTGGTTGCCCGCCGGCGCCGCCGCCGCTCCCCGTCCCCGGCGCGGGGCCGCGGCCCCTGGCAGGCCGTGGCCCCCCCGGCGCAGGTACAGGAGGTGCCCTTTTAATTTTGTGGCATCACCCCTTACGTCACGAGGCGCCCTGTTCCACGGTGTCCCACCCCAGCCATGGCTGCGTTGCCGTGGCAGGTGAAGTCATTGCCGGTGAAGCCGCCGAAAGGTGCGCTGGAGCCGTGGGCACGGAGGACAGGTGTCACGGCCGCGGGCCATCGAACGCCGAGTCTGCACGCCCCGCTCAGGGCAGCCCCGTGTGCCCGCGATGCTCTCGGCATCCCGGCCCTCTCCTGGGAAAACGCCTCTCGGACGGGCTTTAGTAAAGGGCTTCCCTCGGGGGTAATTCCTGCCTTGGCTAAAAATTGTGTTTCTAGAGCCTCTGAGGCAGCACTCGGTAACTTTCAGTTTAGATGGACAGTATTTTTTGGCACACGTTAGATTTTTACCTGTTGGGAAGATACGTGAGAGAGGGACAGCATCACCCTCCGGATCAGAATGTATTAGTGCTCCAGAGGCAGATGAGACATGATCCTCGTTTCTGCTCAACATCCAGATGTGCTTCATCAGGGCACGTTTGCCTTTCAGACTCTGGTTTGCTTTCTCTTCAAGAAGAGAATACTTTGCTCTGTTGTATATCATCTTTTATTTGTCCATTCCTCATCTTGGCATGTTGAACAGGATGAGCTTTGATGCTCTGTGAGATGAGCACGAGACATTCTGCAGATGTGAGGATTTAAAAAAAGAAGGAAAACACCAAACTCCAGCAGACTTTGGAGGCAAGTTAGGTGTGCTAGTTCACAGTGCTGGTCTAAGCTGGCTCCAGTATGGTGAGAGGCATGTTTAGAGAGTATTTAAGAACATTTTTAAATACATTTACAAAATCCTACTATAATTTGGTCTTTTGGCTGCTGAACTTGCTGGCTTTCAATTTCTTTTGGCCTTGGTTATTTTTGGAGCTCATGTGTGATGTGAAATAGCCTGCTGAAGGAGAACCTCTATGTAAATGGTGAAAAATGAAACGTACTTCAGTTGGGTTTATTTTGAAAGTACAGGTATTCAAGGTGAGGGAGCATACAGAAAACTATGTGTTACTACTTTTAAAAATATAGGCTTGTTTTCGACAGGTGTACTTCAAAAACATTTCTGTTGCTTCACTTTGCCCTTAGCTGAAAAAGCATCATCAGCTATTCTGTCTCTGGCATCTTGGTAGAAACTAGCAGCTCCTTCAGTATAATTTAGTTACTGGTAAGGGGATTTGTGTGCTGTCTTAGTTGATGTGGTACATGGAAATAATAAATCTATGAAGAAGTGTGTAGGACTGCACAAATGCAGAAGCAAAGGCCATTTTGGAAAACTTAATTGGTAATGGGTTGGACCCAAATCTGCTTTAAAGCAGTCTTGTCTTTTAGTTCATTGTAAGCATTGCAACAAGTTATGGAAAAGTTACATAGGACGGAAAAGTGCTTTCAGGACTCTTTTTGACATCCAAGTGGGAAAACAGTGAAATCTTCAGCAGGAAAATCATCCCCTAGGCTGGCAGGAGTCACTGTGATAAGTCCCTGTGTGATCTCCAGAGCTGGGGCTGCCCTGGCAGGAGCTGTGTGGTCAGGGAGGGCTGTGGCTCACAGTGGAACGGGAGCTTCTGTCCCTGTCTTAACAAAAATTAGTTAATGCTCGTAAGTGTCACTGGACAGAACATCCTGGTGAGTGTTTGGGAAAGCAAGTTCTGAATCCCAGTTTTATGGGAAATCTGTAGCTGTATCAGTTTCTGCTCCGTTCCATCCTTTCCCCCACCCAGGGTTTGAGAGTACTTCACTTTGCAAGAGGAGAGAGTCGTTTCCAAAACAATTTGTGTTGTTTTCTAAACAGAACCAAAAATGGAAACGAAACCTAGATTTTGTTTTACTAACAATAAATTACTCACAATGACTGTGATACATATCTGCTGCCAAAAATTAAAAATTATCCTGCAGTAGCATATGGGCAAATAGAGCTAACACCTAAATGTGCCTGATGTGGTGAAGCTGTTAAAGGTTGATGCCTAGGAAACAGCTTGTCAGAAATAGATCTATTTATATGTGTTTAATGTAAGTTTTCCTCTCCAAAATGTTTGTCATCTGTAACCAACACAAACGTTTATGTTTTTTACTAAGTATTTCAGTTCCTGAGTTGGTTGTTGACTGTGAAGCACCCTCCTGGGCATCTGACCTAGCTTGAAGCATCAAACATCCACCCAAGTGCTGTGCACAGAGAGGCAATAGGCTTTGGAGGCTGCTGTTGGATATGCTGGGAGAAACTTCCAGGAGAATTCTTTCCAAAAAGAAGGATTGGGTATCAGAAATGTTTCTATACATGCACAGGCAAAACTGTATTTCTTTTTACTGCAAGCTGTCATCAGATTGGATTTCCTGCTGAAATGCAGCAAGGACAAGGCAGCTGTTACAGCTGCACCACACCATCGGGTGTACAGTGCAGAAGTGATTGGGGAAATTGTAACCCTAACAAATGTGCCATCTGACATCACTTCTGCACTGTACACCTATTCCACATCCAGTGCTGGTAATTTAATGGTCTTACTTCTAAGTACAAGGGAGAAATGATACGTAAATAGGTTTGATACGTGCTAAAAGCTTTTTACCAAGTAACTTAATTTCATTTAGGAAAAAAACCCAAACCACTTTGTTCAGTGTTGTATCTCTGAGAACAGAGGACTCTTACATTTCCTTTTCCCTTTCAAGAGCTTTGCCCTGTCCATGAGCTTCCACTGGCATGAGCGGGCAGATAGAGCAGAGTGAGCAGAACTAGAGGTGAGAAGTCAAAGATCAGCAAATTAACCAAAACCCATTAGTTAGTAGTTCAATAAGGAGAACACTCTCCTGACTCTCAGATTTATTTTCAGCCTTACTGTTGAGGAAGCATTATATAACAAATGCTCAAAAAAGTGAGGAAAGCTCATTCTTGTTTCTGCTCACTGCTGGTGATCTGACAGAATGTTACAGAGCTTATGTGTGGTTTAAATGTCAGTCTGAATTCAGAAAGTGTAGTCATACTTCTTGCTTTTCAGTAAATACATCCAGGGTTTTACAAGTACCGAATCTGCCAAGCCTATTTCTGTTTTCAAGAATAATATAGATATAATTATTAATGCTGTTTAAAAACAAACAAAACAGCCTAAAAATCTCCAAAAAATCCCCTAATAATTTCAACTTCTTGCATTATTGGAATTCCTGTGACTGACTAAATGAGCTACTGATCGGGGAACAGAGATGGAGTCAGTAGATTTGTACAACCATTCCGCTTGTCTCAGGATGTTCTCTTTTAGTCCGTGCAAGTACACAGACCAAGAATTTGTTTGATTTTCAGCAAGTCCATTTTCTCTGTGTTATGAGAGCAGCTAAAAAATATGGAAACAACTTAAGTAATCAACTCTGTTTATGACCATGACCAAGCTCAGAAACCTTCTGACTCAGTTTATCCTTCCATAAAATTAGTTGACTACTTCACATGAAGGTGGAGATGTTTAATTAAAGTGTAATTGTTTTGCCTCTGAACTCATCTAGGTCCTGATTCAATGCACATTGAAGTCAGTGAGGAGCTTTTAATTAATTTCCTTGAGCTTTAAGTAAGTACACATGGACGTGTACCCTTAAAGGAAATGTGACCTAAATTTTTGCAGCAGAGTTGCTGTAAAGGAGGAATATGAATCCTGAAACAGCTTAAGGTAAACTACTGAAGGAAGGCTTTTTGTAGAACTGAGGAGAGGGTCGTGCAGCTGCAGGGATCTCTGGTGCCTGTTGCCATATTAATGTAATTTTAATGGAGTTTCCTAACTTTGAGCGTGCTGGATCTGATGTGGAAAACTGGAAATTTCTTTTGCCTTGGCAGCTTGCTCAGTTGGTCGGGGGAGGCAATATCAGACTTCAAGATAAACACAGTTAACTGACTGTTTATGCAAAACCGATCAGCAATAACACTTACAATATAATTAACTTTAGGAGTTGATGCCAAATTGAGAAAAATGGGAGCATTCACGTCTTTTTAGCTGCCTTTTTTCAGGCATGTCTGTAGGTGCCAAATAATACTCACTGGTTTATGTGGAATTCGTGAAAGGTTTTGCTTAACTTCAGAGGTCAGAAACATCAGGTTTTGCTAAACAGAACTTTTATTGCTGAAATCTTGGTCAGCAGCTACAATGAACTTGGTAAAAAAAGCCTTTCACAATTCACGTCAAACTGTTTGCAACCATTCTCTTACTGTTTCACTGTCAAGATTCTTAGTTCACTAACTTTTACGAAATATGTTTTAATCTTTAAATAAAGTACTGTGTGTGAAATAGCACGTGTGAGGCACTACAGTTTTGGCCCCCTGTTTTTCATATACTCATTTCATTGCTCTTGGGAGCTGCAGTTTTAGAGGTAACTGCTACCAGCTCCTGCCTTTTGTTGAGCAACTAACCATTATAAAGGTGTGCTCTAACTGTGCTTAGGGTTTGGGAGCTGCAGAAATCTGGCTGCGCTTCCAGTCACTCTCTTTGCCCATTCTGCCTTAAACTGGTGGTGGCTGAGTGCAGTCCTGCTCTTGGAAGCTTCTGAAGTGATCTGGGATCTTACAGCGGTTTTAACTTGTGGAAGAATCAGCCGGTCTTGAGCATTGTTGTGAATGGTCTCTGGGCTAACTCCTGTTGTTACCATTGTTATATATTGGAGTTTGATTAATCTAAATAAATATTTTTACATATGGTTGCCTTTAACATATGTGTGTTGTGTCTTGCCCGTGATTTTTCCAGTTCCATTGTGCTCAGGAATTAATCAGTCCCAGAACCGAGGGGGACTTGATAAAACCCTTAGGGCCCTGCGGTCTGTGGGTGACTTCTCTCCAGCCCACGTGTTTGTGCAGTGCTAAAGGGACTCTTCAGCTGTCAGACCACTGACCTCATGCAGGTTTATGTCACAGTTCATGGCTAATATAATTAAGGTAACATTCAGAATTGTGGCTAGGGAGGAAGGAAATTGCATCTGTTTTCCTGAGAAATAGGAAGTCTCTTGAAGGCAAGATTTCCTTCCTTGCAATCCCACTTGGCCAAAACATAGAGAAAGCAAAATGTCCATGGTAAAATTGGTGCGTAATTAGGAATTTGTTTTAACCTAGTGAATGTTAAAAGTCCTCTCTTAAAACTGACAAGGATTTTTTTCCTTCCTCCCTCCTCTCTCCATCAGATATCTTTGCAGCAGTCTTGTTTGGTGACCTAAGAAGGGAACAAAAATCCTTTTCTTGTGCTTTTTGTTTCTAGTAAGTCCTTCAGAGAAGACAGAAGCTGACATACTTTTGCACACATAATTGAAAGAGCTACTGAGACCGATCTGTGGAACACTATCCAGGAAAAGTCTCATGGATTATTATTTAATGAAGGTCTTAGGAACAAAAGTCTCTTGTCCATATTATCCAGTAACATTATTGATGCTCTCGGATCACTGAGGAGGCAGAGTTTGTGTTCTGGTTAGTACCAAAGAGATGATAAAGGCATGTAGCCATATTAGACAAATAGCCAATAATTCTTAGTTCAACTCACAGCAAGAGCTATTAATAATAGATCTCTTTAGATGGCTTTAAAAATTAAACCTCGATTCAGAACTGAAACCTCTTCTTTGCTTTTTTTGGTTATTCAGAGCATCCATGGGGAAAGCAGCACAAAAGATTTTTTTTTTTCCTAAAGAGGCAAGATAACTAGGTGATAAGGGCTGTGTTTGTTGCATTTTACAGAAAGTTTTATTGATGTATGAGGCCAGGACACTATTTCATGTTGTTGTCCAATGATTACACAATTTTGGTAGTAAAGAACTATTAATCTAAAAGTCTCTGGTCCTAATGATGTACTTTGATACAATGTTGCAAAATACTAAAATGCTAAGTAGTCACCAGCCTAATAACAGCTCACGTTTTAATTGCTTCTAAAAAATGTAGTTAGCCCTAATCTCTCTACTATAAAAGATTTATGGACATTTGCAGTGTGAAATGTCTGTGACCTGGCAATAATGATGTTCAGATGTCAGTAAAAATTACAGGGCAGCACAGGTCACATTTACACTGAAAGCTCTCTCTAATACCTGGGTATCTGTAGATCCTGTGTTGATGAGTACCAGAGAAATGCCTATAAATATACACGTATAAAATATATAGATAAATGTGCACACACAGCGGGGAGAAAGCCTTTCTGTGCCACCACTGTGATCTCTGCCATTTCAGGTTAAATGCACCCAGCACTGTGTGCTCGGGCTGGGACAAGTTGGTCACGCCAGCACGGGGAGTTCGACTCCCGAAATGGCCCTTGTGGCCTTTGGGGGCTTGCACTGTGTGGTTGTGAATTGAAATTCAATGTCATTGTTACTTTAATGCTTACAGATACTTACTGGAATTTTTCCTCTTCTCAATTAGGATTTTGCCTGTTTTGATTAAGGATTTTTGCCCTGCTGGAGCAGGAGGCTGGACCAGATGACCCCACTGTGGTCCCTCCAAGCTTATCCATTTTGTGATTCTGTGATTTTAGACTGTTCTCTTTTCATTGTTGATTAGTTAATAGTGTCACTTGCCTTTTTGTTAAAGTTGCCTGAAACATCAGATTTTTCACTAGATGCAGTTTAATATCAAAAATCTGAATATGAATACACTATTAATGAAACTGGTTGGGAACATAACAAATACTGAAGTTCTTCACCATTAGCAGTGCTGGTAATTTTGACTGCCCTTGTTCATGTTTCTGTTTCCTGTTCCATTTTAAGTCAGTTGAGAATTGCTGAAGAGGCAGAAAAAACATCCTGCACCTTGGCACATTCACATACCTGCATCAATTTTGACATTTTACTGGGTTGTGGAGGCTTATTTTAGGTTCATTATGAAGAGTGAACCAATTTCTTGCTTCTACAGTCAAGTAACTCTTTATCAATGGTTATATTTCATGAGTGCAGGGTGTTTATGTCCCGTGTATTGTTATTTTTACCCTGTTGACTTTAGTTTCTCTGTTACAAATGTCCCTCTTCAGCAAACCCCAGATTTAATACTAATGATCTGTAGGTCCTCAGGGGATCCTGGGTCCGGCGTTGCCACTTTGTGCAGAACTGCTTTGAGACCGTGGCTTTGGTCATAAAGCTGATTGACCTGACCACAATTAATGGTCTCCCTGTTCCTTGTGCGTTTTTGGGAATTGGCCTTGGCTCAGGTTCTGCCATGACCACAGAACAGACCTGGGGACTGTCATTGGTGTCAATAATTAATAGTCAAAAAGTATCACACCTCGTAGGTGTTCCATGGGTACGCATGTGTACAATGCATGGCATGCCAGCCATATAAAATGGGGTGGGTACACTGAAAATCATTTGTTGATTCCTGTAAGTGGTTGATAATTTTTACCTATTAGTGTTCCATTTTTTCACTAGTTTATGATCCAAGTTAAAATCAAACTATGAAAATATAGCTAATTTCTCAGAGACAAGAAAAGGCATCTCAAGTTTAGGTCTACGTGCTGGAAGCTTCATTTTCTGTTTCTGAAATAAAATACTTACAGATAGATCCACACAAAGCTTTGCTGTACTGTTGTGTTTTAATGATGGATGCTGAGCACTCTTTTTACAGCAGTAATTCTTCAGTGTGGGGTTTAACTTGGTAGTTAAATCATTGGCTATCTGTCATTAGTGCCAATTTCCTGCCTAGAAGATTTGTAGCTTTGTTATAAATAGGAGAAGAGGTGCCTGAGCCTCTGTGAAAGATGCCCATGAGTAGGACGAGAGCAGCACTCATCCACCCAGCTGCTGGGCACCGTTGTGAGTAAAGTATTGGAACATTCTTCTGGAATTGTTTCTTGGACTGGGATGGAATTTGTGTATAAACTGCTGTAGCGAAGTGTTGTCACTTTTTAAAGAATTTTTGACACGTTCATCTTTGAAGTGTGAATACCTTTGTGAAATGAAAGGCTTTTTTTCAGGTTTTGTTGCTGTTACTACGTTTAATTTCAGATGCTTCAAGTTGACTGACGTGAACTACCTAAAACCCTGTGCTGCCTCTTTTAACTGTATGAGATGTGAGAGTTGTCTTCTCCTTGAGGGAAGGGGAGAAAATCATCTGGTTTGTGTGTGCCTGAAGGTCAGGAGGCAAATTTTAATTTCATGAAAGTGGTGATTACGATGTTAGGATTTTTTGAAATTTATTTTTAAAGTCAGCTTGAGCATTGATGTAAAAGAAATGTTTTGGTATATGGGGAAGCTCTGTGGAATGCACTTCAGTGCTACTTTTGAAGTCCGTTTTGAAGCTCTGAAAGGTGATCCAGCACTGGGGAGAAAAACCCCTGCTTGTGTTCATAAATGTTTCATGGCTAAATGGCAGTGTTTTGGGCTGTTTCCTGTCCTTCTTCAAGAAGGAGGATTGTAGTGTTTCGTTAAAAATTTAAATCTAACATTTAAGAGATGTGAACATGCCACGGGAGATCCAGCAGTAAATTGACCTAAATCTGACACCGGGGTTCAGATTCTGAAGTCAGCTAAAAGGTAGCACTGAACATAGAAATGAAGACAAAAAAAACCCGTATTAAATATTTCAGCTCTTACTGTTCACCTATAAATAGGTAGCTGTTATGAATTCTTCATTGTATCCCTCTGGAGATGGGAATTAATCCAGTCTCCAGCTGCCTGTGACTGAAGGTCATGAGTCAGAATGAATTAGAGGAAAATTTGTAGCAGGGTTTTTGCAGACTCTGGTTCCCGACTTCAGGTTTCAGGCTCCAGCTTGGAAGGTTTTTCGGGCTCTAGCTGTTCTCTGAAAAACGTCATTTGAAAATTAACAAGGCTTAAATTAGGGGCAGCATCCCCTTGCACTGCCAAGCTTCCCAGTATGACCATGTTTAAGCACTGAAGTGCTCCGTGGTGTAACTGTGGAGGGTAATGGCTTAACCTCGGATAATGATATCAGAGAGTCAAAGGGACCCCTCTCTGCTGCTCTTAACTCCACTTGTGTAGAGTAAAGGGAACCTGCAGTGCTCGGGTTTATTCACCATAACTCCTTATCTGAGCCTTTACAATCCTATCCCATTAATTGAGGTTTTTCACTGCCTTGAACAGAACCAGCCAGATTCAACCAAAAAAAAAAAAAAATTGTAGCTGAACTAACTCCTGTTGGGTTTCTTTTGGCTGTAACTGGAAATGCTACAAGA
Organism: Gymnorhina tibicen; assembly: GCA_013399875.1. NCBI lineage: Eukaryota > Metazoa > Chordata > Aves > Passeriformes > Artamidae > Gymnorhina > Gymnorhina tibicen. Next base: position 593,829 of record VXAZ01001655.1, read on the forward strand.
TATTAAAGAGGTAGTCAGCTGTGACTTACATTTTAAAGAACTTGCCAGATGGCTGCCCTAAGTACCCTAAATTATTAAGACTGAATATGTAAAATACTACATTTTCCAACAGCTTACTGCCTTTTTATTTTCTTCCCCCTTAATTTAGGCTGTGCAGATTCCACAGTTGCACTTTGTGTTTTCCTGTACCAGTAAAATGTGGTTGTTAGGAATTTCAGTGTTACAGGGGACTACAGTGTTGGGGGGAATATGTAATTTGAAGGAACAAAAGCTCATGTTGCTTTCTCATTGCATTAAATAAGCATGGCTTTAAAACTGAATGGGATGCTTAAGTAGCTTCCTTTATGCAAAATTTATAAAAACGCATTTTTTTAGTGTCTCTCTTTTTCTGCTGAGATGTGAAATTTCTGTTTATTTAAAAAGATGACAAGAGAGGAGTCAGAAGAATTTGAGAGTTCTTAATTATGAACTGATCTGTGGCATTGTCCAGCAGAGAGTCCCTTCCAGGCTTTGAATTCATACCAGCATATGTGGAAGTGAAGGAAATACAGTTACAAATCTGTAATTTTCAGTTGCTGCGTGTTGGAATCTTCTTCTGAAGGCGTTCAGTCAAAACAGTTCTTGCTGGTGAGGCTTGAGTTTCCTTGGGAGCTGTTTCCATCTGTTGGTAAAACAGACAGGTTAAACTGAGATTGAGCACAGATTTCTCCTGTCTACATTTTTTTGAAGTGAAACCCCAGTAGCTGATGTTCTAAACCTAGTTAGGAAGAAAGAATGAAAGGGGTGACTAAGTGCAGTTACGGTATTTTTTCATTATGTACGGTTGTGTCTGGCGTCAGTAATTGACGAGAAAGGCACTGTGGTCCTTTAGTTCATTTTTGGAAAGAAATACATTGTATTTTCATTAAAGATTTTTCAGAACAAGTAACAATGAGGAGAGGTGAGGAAGTATCCCTTAACGCTGGTGGGAAAATTGGAAGTACTTAGCTATTCTATTACTTGGGTAATATCCTTGTAAAGTAGCCCAGGTGTTTGTAGGTGTAGAAGCTTCTCATTCCAAACCCGTGTCTGGCTTCCTCTGATCTCTGACTTCCTGCCTTGCCAGAACCTGCAGCTTCCATCCACGGTGCTTTGTGTGAAGGTGCTGCTCGTGCTTGGTTTGCCAAGGGCCAGGGTTGCACACAGCCTTTCCCCAGCCCAGGAGAGGGGTTTGGTAGGAGACAGATGGGGATGTCAGGCGTTCCTGGCTCTGCCCAGTCCACGTGTTTGGGCCTTGCTGAGCTGAAGGAATTCCTGAGATCCTCACCCAGCCCACTGCAGCCAGCGTGGGGAGGGAAATGCTGGGCTGCAGGACAGCTTTCCCATCTGTTTCTGGCCGACCTCCTGTACTGCTTGGGAAAGGGAGGGAGTGTTTTCAAACTCAGATTTATTGCTTTGGCAAAGCTGGGCTGGCAGTGTTGGCTGTAATATATAAATCTTTGTTGTTTATTATTCTGTCATGTGAATCGTCTTAAAAATAAATGAGAACTAAATTTCATTGCCTGTGCCTGGCAAACAAGGGAGAATTAGGTGACCCAATTATGTCCATTTGCAGTGTGTTGGATGCAGCAGGACAAGCTTGAAGCATTTGGTCGTTTAACACAGTTTAGTGAAGAATGCAGTCATTTCTGACTAACACTGTAGCTTTTGAAATGCACGGGTCAGTCTTTTTTGTGAGAAAGGAATGGAAAACTGGCGCTGGGGAGTTGATCCACGTTTAGGTGCCAGAGGTAAGCACAGGCAGCCCAAACTTTCCTGTTGGCTCTGCACATCTGCCTCACCCTTACCTGGAGAGACCAGTTCCAGATCTGATAAACAGTGCGTTCTCCGTGGCTTCACCAGCCTTTGGCCTCTCTTCCTGTAGTGCCATCCAGGACACGATTCCCAGAAATGCAGCTGAGATCTCGTTACTTCTTTGCTTCGGCCAGGATGTATCAGTGACTGTGTCCCTGGGCTTTGGAATTTCTTTGGCTATTCATTCCCTTGGATGAACAGTTTTCCAGTGGAGTTCTGTTGATGCTGTGGGGATTCCTTCAGTCCAGTACACAGCAGTTCTTGTTTTTCTATCCCCCTGTCTGGCTTTTTGTGCTGAGCATACAAGTTGAAATACTGTTTTCCAGGGAATGTTTCTCATATGCAATATAATATTGGCAAGAATAGGTAAATACATTAATTCTGTGTTTTAACTATCAACGCTGGGATTCATTAGTGCTGTTGGTAAGTTTGTTGGTGATGTATGGGTTGTGCAGAATCAGTTTTTATCTTTGCTGATCAGCTGACACTCAGCTGCCAGCATCCTGCCCTTGGCATGTTGCATCCTGATGCTGGCTCAGTTTTCTTACGCTGTTGTAATTCAGTGAGGTGTACTTTAAAAACATGTTTCTTTTCAGTGAGTGTGCCTTACATTTTAGCTTAAAAACTCATTTAGCCTCGCCATGTTTGGGGAAGCAGCCTGAGCTCTTAAGTGAGAGAGCCTCACACTGACACTTTGACCTTGATTCAGCTTTTCTCTGGGTACAGAGCAGCTGAGTAGCTTTGGCTACTCCAGTGTTGCTTCCCTCTTGGTGAGGACATCTGCATGAAGTGGTGAACAGCCATGAAAAAGTGAACTTAGTCTAGATCAGCTTTTGATTTTTGACCACAAAAAGAAAAAAAAAGATAAAAAAGGGAGAGTACGTTTGGTACATTTAATCTGGACTTTATTAAATACAAATGGTGCAGGTGTGCATATCTACCCTAATCAGAAACTCTTCATTAAGTACAGCAATTTATGCTATTTTTTTACATGATTCTGGCTGCAATGTTGTCATGAGTAGCAGCACTTGTTGTTTCCTTGCACATTAAGGGGGCTTGAGCTGTCACTTCATTTGTGACATTGAGCTTGTCTTAGAGTCTGATGTGATGGATAGGAAGTTATAAATTCTTACCACGCCCTGATACCCAGTTGTAAAAGGTGTTCAGAAATATGTCACAAATCGGGAAAAAAAAAAGTCTCTTCTGTCTGTTGATGATTGAATGTGAGGTTGGTCTGAAAAATTCTGTGCAAAGAGTTTTCCAGCCCAGGTTTCCAGTGCCAGTCTTTGTAATTGCTGTATTCAGATAACGTAGGCACAGTTGAAAGCAATAATTTTGGTTAAAATCAGCATGGTTTACATTTCTCCCTAGTTCTTCTCAAATCCTTGGTAAGTTACGCCTATTTTGGGGTTTTTTACTAGAAGAAATTACATATCACAGTGTTTATTGGTTTTTCCAGGGAGCTGGGTTTTGTGCTGAAAGCTTCCTAAAGAATGCAAAGCTTGAATGCAATTCATTCTCAAGTGGTTGGGAATGTCATTGGTATGGTCAGGGTGGAAATCTTGCAGCTGAAGAATGGCTTGATTTTAAAAAACTTACTCTTTAAACACAAAAAGGTTTTATGTTTAACAGCTCCAGACAAGTGTGCAGTTGTATGAATTTTACCTGGACCGTGTTCTAAAGCAGACTGGGAGCGAAGGTGTATTGAGTTAAGGATCTTTCTGGGCTTCAGCTGTGTATGTTCTGTAATTCTTTGCTCATTTGTTTTCACAGGGCAGTTCCCTCATACATTTTTCCCAGCTCCAATAACTGATCAGGACTGAACACGTGGATTATCTGATCTCCTGTGGTTTCTAGAAGCAGGTAGGTTGGCACGGAAATCTGGTGTTTTTTTGGTTGGGGATGGGGCAGTGGTCACAGATCCGTGTGCCAGAAAGATTTGTGGGGGCAGGGGAATGCTGCTTAAGGAGCATTTCATAATGTGTAGCATGTGAATGTAGCTTTCTGGAGAGAACAAAGACGATAAGTACTTTGATAAGATTTTTCAGTCCTTCATTTGCAAAGGTGTGGATCAAGCTGTCTTCTGGGCATGGACCAGCTTTATGTGTGGGTTTGGAAATTTTCTCATGTAGCATATGCTGGGTAATGTTGTCATCCTAAACTGTGTCTTCTCTAAGCTTTATGTAACAAGAAAACAGATATGTTCACATTTCTCCTGCTGGGGTCTCAGTGCTGGTTTAAGACCTTTGTCTTTCCACTCTGATGTCATCGAGTAGGAAGAGCTGTGGTGGCTGTTGCTCAGGATAATTGGGTGGTATAGGGAGAGCAAAGTGCTGTTGCTCTGAAAGCTTAGTTTTACCTCTTTATATATATTTTTTGAGCCGTATTGAGTGGTTTTTTTTCCCCCATGCTGCTTACTAATTGTGTGAAGCGTTCACTGAATGGTCAGGCTTTAGGATTTTTATCCTTCCTGTAAATAGGTGGCTTCGTGCCAAACCCATCTTGGCTGAAGGTTACTTTAGAAGATGCAGACTTAGGTAGGAATTCCCATCACCCCTTTTTAAAGTTTGAAAATTAATAAACAACTAGAAGATAGTTATGGTGGGAAACAATGAATAGACTCCAGGTCTTGTAATATCTGATGTGCAGAGGAAAGCTGAAGTGGGGTCTTCCTCGTTGGTATGGGGGCAGCCATGGCAGTTTCTTGGTGCTTGTGGATGGTGCCACCTATTGATATCCCATACATTTTGTTTCATTCTTCAACGATAGATGTGTTACTGCATTTCAGCTTTCATTGTCATGGGTTTTTTTTCTAAGTCGATTGGTTACTAGTACAGCAGCTTCCCTTTTCAAGTACAATATTTTTTAAAAAGTATTTATAATATTAAGAACCAGACACAACCTTTCAGACTGACTTGGTATCTTGATCAATTTACCAGTCTCTGGATGTGTATAACTTAATGTCCCTTGCTCACTGTCATACTTTGTTCATTGTCTTACTATTGACATCACTTGTTAGCACGCAGTAAATTGCACTGTGGAGTATATACCTAGTAGAATAATCCAATTTACTTACTTGAGTTGATACCACATAAAAATATGGGATTATTTAATTCCCCCTTCAGAGAGCAGTTTGCTGGTTGTATAAAAAACCCCAACAATCATCACACTGCACATGTACAGGCTGCAGGTTTCCAACCAGAACCATCTATAGCAAATCAGCTTCATGCAGATCTTCCCACTGAAACCTGTTCAAGAAGGACTGGTGATGGATCTTTCTCACTTTTTACTGCTGTTATCTCCATGCTCAGTAATGTGGGTGGCAAACCCTGTCCCAGCAGCTGCTGCTGAAGTTTGCATTACTTCTGACTCACTCAGGAGGGCCTGTGTGTAATTTTAAACAGTTTCCACACCCAGATTACTTTCCCTTAAGAGTAATAATGAAAATGAAGTGAGAGGAGAGGTTGGTAATGACTGCAGGAAAACATTACAGGGAGAACAGTGTTTGAAGCCATTCCCCCTTGTCCTGGCACTCCAGGCTCCTGTAAACAGTCTCCATCTTTCTTGTAGGGTCCCTTCGGGGGCAGTCAGGGGTTACATTTCTCCACCACACAGCACTGGTAAGGGGGTTGGTTGAGTTTGTGACACTGCTGGAATAGTGTGTTATCTGAAGCACCATTGTTTTACATTTCAGGTTAAGGTTTTTACTACTGTTGCCTTAATAAACATGGTTCAAGATGGTTTTTAAGAGCTGCTGAAGAGAATACCTGAATGTTTTTTTTGTCTTGGTAATCATCCTGTTGTGGAACTTAAGTAATTACCAGATACTCATACAATAAAGTATAATCATGCTTTGTGCTATAGAATTTGGATAGCACAGTCTGTTTATTCCATAACATAATTATTTTTATTAAAATAAGAAGCAAAAGCTCAGCTTTTAAATGATACTCTTTCCCTGTTCCTCTTAGCTCTGCTTTCTCTCCAAAACTATATCATAAATTTTAATAACTTTTACAGCAATGCAGTGGCCTTTTTTATGTGATATATAAAGGAAAAAGGAAAAAAGAGAGAGGAGGAAGACTTAAGAGTTGAGATTTCACACAGCTTTTGTTTAGCCATTGCAGGCTTGATGGCTGTGCATTCTGCATCCTGTTTTCATTCTGCTTGTGCTTATTTATGGAAAAAACCCCAAACCACGGACTCTTCTGTCAGGGTGATTCTTTCATCTAGTTCTTAGAATTCCTTTTCTACTCATGCAGTAACGTAACCACAGATAATGAGCTGTGGGGACGTGAACATGAGCCTCTGTGAATGTTTCAGCTGCACATGTAAGCCCCCGTTCAGTTGCTCACATTTTTAAGGGTTTCTCTAAGGAAGGATGCGATTCCTTACTCTCCCAGGATATTCAGTGATCTGCCACTGGTGAAAAACAGGTATTTTGGAAATGAAACTTTTCCTCTATTTCCTGTTAGACCCCATTGCCTATTTTATTTTGTCTTTTTCTGATTTCGTATCTCCAGGAAATCCAGGAGCTGGCAGGAGGGGAATGAACCGTGAGGGCGTCCCCGGAAAGAGTCCGGAGGAGATGTACATCCAGCAGAAAGTGAGAGTCCTGCTCATGCTCAGGAAGATGGGATCAAACGTAAGATGCACTTCATAGCCCATCTTTTGTGGCTTTTCAGACAGCTTTGGACTAACTGGGGTAGTGCTTGTTGAGATGGGCAGGTGATGGTCTGATTTTAATGCTGAATTGTTTCAGCCATCATGGATTTAACCATTATTAGTTAAGCACAATTGATTTTTGCTTAAATATTATGAGGCTAGTGATGCTTGAAACTACCATATATAGAGAAATGATTTAAAGTTTTTCATTATTGGAAAAGCAGCCAAGTAAAGCAGCTGTTTTAAGGTGAGGCTGAACCTGCCCACGGGTTCACGATGAACCATTTTGCTGCTGGTCGAGCTGCACAGATAAGGGGTGATTCTCTGGTGAAGAGTAGAGCAGAGGCCGCTGTGGAGCCTCTCAGTGGGAGCTGGTGTCTGCAGTGTGTGTGGTTGTGGTTTTCTGAGTGCCTCTGTGCCCGCAGCTGACGGCCAGCGAGGAGGAGTTCCTGCGCACGTACGCGGGGGTGGTGAACAGCCAGCTGAGCCAGCTGCCCCAGCACTCCATCGACCAGGGTGAGTTCTGTCTGCTCTGCCTTCCCCTGCCTTCCTCTGCCCCGGGCCTGCTTCCCCTGGGACAGCAGCCTCAGGAAACACCACCTTCAGCTTCCTGTACTTCCAGAATAGCGTGCCACCTGCTGAAACCCATCCTGCAGTCTGGGATGTGCGAGTCCTGGCTTGCAGTAGGCTTTGGAAGAGAAGCAGAGTGAACTTTTTCAACAGGTGGTTTTATTTTGACAGGTAAAATCAGTCTGATGTTCTTAGGATGCGTTAGGGTGAAGAACATTTTTAAACTTGTTCTCCACGATAACTCAGTGTTGATGGCCGAGGCCCTGCGAGCTAAGTGCGCGTATGGAACTCCCTGCTTTGTGTAATACATTAAATAGAGATAAATTGTAACTGGTCGATGAGATTGTTTTGTGTAAGTGAAGTAAAATTCAGACACGCATAGGTCCCTCTAGTTTTGAGTGTGTCCTACTCTATTCAGCATAGATCCTCTGCGTGAGATGTCCTTGATCTTAATATTTATATCTATTCTTAAACTGGACATGTGTGCTTAAAAAGGAAAAAGGCTGGGGGTGTCTTGCAAGCACCTTCTCTGTACTCCTCAAACTGGGAGTTTCATAACAAAGTAAAATGCAAAGTAAATACAGATTTCTAAGGTACTGAAGCATGTGTTGGGCATGTGATAATTTAGTTGCTCTGATTCTAGTTTCTTGATAACACCAAATAAAATGGAGTCATTCAAGGATGTCTTCTGTTTTTCATCTTTCCATGAGTGTGGAAGTGAAGTGCAACGTTACTGTTCCAGCAGAGTAAGAGGGAAAGATTAGCAATAGGAGGAATTTGTTTCCCGTTGCATTTCTTTAATTGCACAATGTAATGGATTCACAGACGGGGGTAGCAGACACATAATAAGTTTGCAAATCTGCTTTGGTTTGTTTAGATTCCCATTAAGGGGATGAACTACGTGCTGGTTTTGTTAATTCTTTGCAGAAGTCTTGGTAAACAATTGCGTGGAGCTGCTCTGAGTCCACTAATCTCTTCTGAACCTGAATGTTTCTTACTGGATTCCTCTCCCTCCCCTGCACAGCCCTCGTGCCAGATCACGTTCGTAATGTGCAGTGTGGAATTGAAGGAACATTGTAAGACTCATGCCAGAAAGAACTGAGTTGAGCAGAAACTTAGTATAGATCTGAGCCATCTAGAAATCCATTACAAACACAACCTGCACAAACTTGCTGATGTGTTTTAAGCCTGTGTGTTCGTTCCTTGCATAGCTGGGGCTTGATGGAGGTGGATACTTGAAGAATTCTGAGCCAAAATATACAGCTTTTCTGCCAGTCTACAGTGAGAATTTGCTTGTTTCTTGTCAAAAACTGAGGTAGACACATTCAGTTAAGAGAGACTTGGTTGCAGTTGGGATTTTTCAGCATTATCCTTAAAAGTTACATTTTTCACAGTGAAATCTATGCTGACTTACCTGCACTTTGGCAAAGAAAAGGTGATCAAAAGTCCAGCCAGGGGACACAGCACTTCCTACAGCAGTGCTCCTGCACAGCTCCATCCAACTTCACTGTCTAAGCTGTCTGATTTTACTAGCTGTGAAATTACATTTTCTCACCTTGCAGAGGGCTTTGGAGACTCAAAAAATTGAGTTTTGATGTGACTTTTAAATGTTATTAAAAGAGAGACCTAAGACCTCCTCAGTCTGCTTCTAGACTCACTCATCAGGCAATGTTAATGTTCCTAATTACAGGAAATGTAAGAGCTTCGCACATTGTTCAGAAAGTTGTTCCTCCCTGTGGGTGCTTGCTTTGACAGAATCTGAGGCTCTGCTGTCTCTCTTGGGAGATTTGACCCCACATCTACCCTCAATTGTGCAAAATTATAATTGATCTGGTGGCCTGACCGTTAAGATTTTTCTTGGTAGGGAAGAAAATAACAAAGAAGGAAAGCAGTTAAAATATTTGGAAGAGTGGGAAAGGATTTCATGTTCAGAGATGCCATCTCCAAATTAAGTAGTGGATAGCAAGAAGTACAAATGGAATTGAGGAAATGTAGCCAAATACCTTTTCCTTTGGAGAAAGATGAAGCTGTAGTGTGCTGTACAGACAGAAGCAACTACAATTTATTGTAGGACTTCGATTTTCTTAGAAATCTCCCCAGGTTTCTAACAGTCAGTAACGATAATGCTCTTTGCTCGCTGGGGTTGGTGAAACAGGAAGGCTGAGTATGAAATTCCTGGAAGCTGGGAATGCCATGGCATGTGTGCCCGATTTTCCACCTTGAGGGAGATCCCATCTCCACTAGATGGCATTGCCTTGTGCTGGAAAACCCCTGCAAATCCACACGCTCGCTGTTCTGCTGCTCCAAGATTGCTTAAAGGAATTTGCTTCCCTACTTTCCTGTTTTCATTGAACCTCCTCTGGAGGATTTTTTTTCCCTTTATGCAACTTGTCTTACACAACAACAAAAGGGGTGTTATTTAGGGAGTAACTTACACCAAGTTAGCACTTCAGTGGATTTCACGATCTTTTGTTCCATAGTAGGACAGGTTGCTCTCAGCCTGACTTGTCCCTGATGTATCTTTAGAGCCATTTTCCTCCAGCAGGCACAAAAGACACAAAGCTGACTTCACATCCCCATTTTGTTCCAAAAAATAGAATGACGCTGTTGGCCTGAGCACTCTGAGAGCTTTGTTATGGACCTGCAGGTTTCTCTGTGTGCCTTAAAAATGCTGCAGTCTGGCTCCAGTTCCAGGAAGGTTGTTTTGGTTTGTTGGGGGTCTTTTAACAGGAGTATAGAGGATGGATGGTGTAGAGTTTTGTTAGTTTATTACAGTGTCTATTGCATTTTTGATGTATTTCTTTCTTGTGCATCCGTGATCTGCTGTCTGAGGCTGGTGGCCCGTAGCAGTGACCTGAGCAGGACTGCTGAGCTGGTCCCTGTGGTGCCCCTGCTGTGATTTCTGACCAGGATCAGTGCTGCTGTGGGTCAGGGACTGCTGCTCCCTGGGTCCGACCACGGGGAGTCACTGCGGCCTCTGTCCGTTGTGCCAGCCATGTGAGGGAGCTTTTTACTGTCCCTGCTGAATTCAGACTTGTGCCATAAACCCTCCACGAGCCACTGTTAATACCAGTACCTCTGACATTTAAACTTCCTCCATGATACCCTGTTTGTTGTCTAAGGATCCAGCAATGGAAGTTAATGGCTAATTTGGATCAAGAAGCGTCTTGGAATATCTCTGTAATTTTTAATCAAGCCTGAAGGCTAAGACTCCCCTTCAGTTCATGCTTATTTTTATTGGAAGAGGAGATATGATAATTGAGTCTAATATTAATGTCGTGCTCACATTTTTTATAACCATTTTATTTTTCAATCACTGTTAACACCTATGATGAAAGTGCAAAATCCAGGGTGTTTTTCTTTACTCAGGGAGCTCTTTAGCTGACATCTGTGGAGTGTTTGTTGTTTGTTTTTATGGCTCCAAGAATAACTGAGGTACCCTGAGGCATCTCAGTTCAGCCAGTGTGTGTGCTGGAGAGGGGATGTAATCCTGAGCTGTTTTGGGATATTCACACGTTGGTCTTGCCTGCATTGCAGCAAGAGCTAACGCAGCTCACACTTGTTAGGGCTCTCCAGATTAAAAGGATGAAACTGAGGCTTGCTCACGTATTTTTGAGTACAAGCAAGATGCCTCTCAGGAAGTTTTATGCACAGAAGCATCTCCTGCCCCATATTCCCTGTTGCCCAGCTCCTTGCATTCCGAAGGCTGGGCTGGCTCTGGGCTCGCTGGCCACGGCTGTAAATGGAGGCAGTGCGGGCAGGAAGCACGAGATGGGAATTGTGCTGAGACCTTGGTGATTGCAGCTCTGGTGTTCCTATAGCAACAGGAGTGTCGTGCTGGTTCCTGGAGGAAGCTGGTCCCATGGGGAGGGCGAGGCTGAGATGCAAACACGTGCCTGGCTGGGTGAGACGTGTTCTCTGGGTGGTGGGGCACTAAAACCACCCCGGGCAGCTTGAGGGGTTCTGGGGGACTGTGCTCATGAGTTGGCAGATGGTGATGGAGAACGGAGATGGAGCGCTGCTCGGTGTAGTTTTATACACAAGGCTCGTTTTAATATGCTGCTCCTCTCAGCAGAGCACGGTGTATTTTTAGAATGGCAGACTAGGATGCTAATACTGGGAATTCAGGGAAGAGTTAATGTTTAGAAGATTGTTGCTGGAAGGTGGTTGAAGAAATGTATGTATGCAAAGATCTTGTGTGAAGTGAAGAATTTCTTTTTTTAAATTTGGCAGCCTTTAGAAATTCACAACAGGCTAAACCTTCTGATCTCTAAATGCTTTTGGGGTTTAATTAATTCTGCAGGTGACTGCAAGCAAATCAGGTGTACATATCTATTTATCATTCAAAGAGCACTTGGAAGCAGCAGCTGTTAGAGGTGTCAGCATCTTCTCTTGTGTTAAGGTAGTGTGGTTTTAATCCAGCCTGTACCCTGCTGGGTTCATGTCTCTGTACCCAGGTACTTGCTGGGCAGCACCCCTGGGGACGCTTTCTGCCGTGCAGCTGAGCTGAGGAGCAGCTGGGGACACGGAGCTCAGCGTGTGTCTGCAGCCCTCCCTGCCCTGCAGTAAAGTCATTTCACCTTCAGCTCATCTTGGCTTGCTAAGACTGAAGAAGAAGTGGTGTAAAAGAACTCTAAATTCAGCAATGCAAACAACTGCAATTGGAACATAATCTCAGTAGAATATTTTTGGAAGTTAGTGGGGTAAGATTGTCACTATGACTTTCTAAGGTAGGACATAAGCCCACCAGTTAATTATTGTTAATTTCTAGGAAGGATGAGGGTGAGAAAGCGTAAGGCAGAAGCAGTGGGAAAAGTATTTGAATGTCTAGGAGTTTGTGGCAGTTAATGCTTTGCTCAGAAAAGATGGGGAATATTTCATTGGGTATGTTGTAAGTCTCTATTTTAGGGTAGAAATGTGTGCCCAGGAAAGGGACAGCTGTGCAGAGAGAAGCTGTATGTATAGATGCAGGTCAGGTAAAAGCGTGCCCTTGGCATTGTTCTGTACATTAATTGCTGGAAGTGCAGAGCTCAGTGAAGGATGTGCTCAGAGCAGGTGTGGTTCACTGTCCCATTGTCTCAGTCACAGGCTCTTGGCCACGTGCAGCTTAACTTAGTAACCTGTGCTCTGCTTTTTACATTTCACTCAATTAGTAAGAAAACATCCGTTGTGGGAGCCAAGGGGGCCTGCAGGAGCAGCTCTGTTCACTGGGGCTCGAGTCCCTGCTTTCCTTTCAGCACACAGAAGGCCCAGCTCTGCTCTCTGGCAGCGCTGCTGTCTGTACACGAGCACGGGCACTGGAACACTGCTTCTTGAGCAGCCTCTGTAGCTTGGTTTCCTTGAGCTCTGGGCAGTTGGGGTTATAGGACAGGGCTGGAACAAAACCTGCTTTTGTGCTGAGAAACGTGGAGGGCCTTTTTCTGGGCAAATGTCAGCCAGGTTGCTTGGCTGGGGGACACCTGCAGGCACGGCCACGTTCCCTCGCTGGCCCTGGCAGGTTGGAAGCTCGGAGCAGGCAGGAGCACGGAGCTGTGTGCAGGGGGTTCTGGGGTTTTCTGGGATGCAGCCTCCTTTCCTGCGTGGGACCGCAAGGAAACTTGTCAGAATGTTGTTCCCGTTTAGACGCTGGAAAGGGGAGACCCCGGGAAAACAATCAACATCTGCTCAGTAATCCGGCTCATCCCGAGCTGAGTGACGTCTCTGCGATTTCGCGGTTCCAGGCGGCTCCGGCTGCTCCTCCGCCGTAAAGGGACGCGCGGAGCCCCCGGTGCCGCAGCTGCTGCGGGAGCTGCCCGCGCCTCCTTCGAGCTGCGGCACTGACGGGTTTGTCACAGTCCTTGCCAGTGAGATCCTTGTTTTTCTTTAGAGGCTGGTAGTTCTTCTGTGCTTTAAAATCAACAAGGCAGCTTGTTAATTCCGAGCTGGATCCTGGTGCTATATATCATTTATGTTTTGATCAAGGAAGAAACAGTTTGTGCGGGAGATGAAAAGGGAGATGACTGCAGGGCTTCTGAATGCTGGCAAGAGGGTGCATCAGAGCAGTTTTTGATGTAGTTTTATATAAGATAAGGGCCCTACATATGAAAAACAAACTACTGCTTGGTCCTTAGTATTTCCTCCTTTGAGTACATATAACAAATAAATTGTGAAGTGTATAAAAGTAAATGTAGTTGCATTTCGTGAGCACTGATTTAGCTCTTAAGGACATTAGCAAGGGGAATTTACAACCATTTTTGACCACTTTTCCAGCTATATTGCAACTGAAGAGCAGATTAGATAACTGAGAAATGGAATTCATATAATGAGAACAGATGAGGAATTTTTATTAGTCCTCTTTTTACCTTGCGTGCAGGTGTATAGGCAGAAGTTGCTTAGGGCACAAAACTGAGATTTGCTTCTTGATATGCTTCAGGTAAAAGACTGGAGGAATTTTGCATGCTGATGCTCCTTCTGAGTTGAATTTGAACTTTGTGAACCCCGGAAGAGGATTCTGTGGAGCTGAGCAGTACCTGACTGGAACAGGCAGTGGTGGTGGTTTTGGCATTCCCTAGTTTGTCATCTGCTCTTCTGTTGTTGTATGGATGTGTGGAATGACAGGTTGGGTACTGCATCTCTCCACTGTTCTTTGAAGGAAGTAATTATGGCACAGTTTTCCTGTATCCGTTGTTGTTGCAGGTGCTGAGGATGTTGTGATGGCATTTTCCAGATCAGAGACAGAAGACAGAAGACAGTAACTACAGGACACCTGAACAACTCAGAACTGGAGAGGACAGTGAGATTCCTGAAGATAGAGGAGGATGGCTGAGCATTAATAAGTTCCTCTGCCCACCCTAATTGTTCTTTGGTATTCCCTCTCCTTTGTAATGTTGTTTCCCTTTGCCCAACCCTCAGAATGCATCTCACAGCCATCTATTCCTGTCAGATTTTGCAACTCAGCCGGGCTGTGTTCATTAAGGACAAACCTAAAGGTGTGGTTTTGGTTGGCTCAAAGGGACAGGCTGTGGTTGGCTAAAGGAAGGCAATTTTTCAAACTTGACCAATGGAAACCTTTTATCTCACATTTTATTTTATATTTTAAAGAAAGTCTCTTGACATCCTACTTCTAAAGAAGCTTTTCATGCTGTGGTGCTTATTTAGGTCAAACTTGTGAATTTGAAGAGGGTTTGATTTGGCTGCATAGAACTGGAAGCAACTTGTGCTTGGGTGACAATGCAAAAGCTTTCCCTTCAGTTGGCTTGCAGGTATTTTGCTGACTCAAACATTTTCATTGCAGGAAGCTGACGTTTTGGTGCATTGGTTATTTCTTTATACTTATTGACTTGCGGGGGGAAGACAAATGTGCTTTGCAATATTTATTACATCTACACACGTATAAACGCTTGCTTTTGGGGGGTTGTTTTGGTTTTTTGATTGGCTTTGAAGTCATGGTTTTGATTTCCTTTTGGCTGCAGTGTTTCTGATGCAATCAGTTTTTCCATACTCAGCTGCTCTGTGGCCTCGAGCTCTTTTGGGAGCATGTGTCAAAGCAGATTTGGTTCACCAAGTCCACCTGGTCGGGCTGGAAGCCGGAGCTCTGGGCCCAGCCCTCGTGGGCACGGGGAGCTGTGCCCCAGCCCTGGCACTCCTGGCTGCTCAGGGGCTTCTCTTTGCTTCCGACAGAGGAGCTGTAGATATTTTGCAGGAATTGCAAGAATGAGATCTATGGCTGTGACGTGAATTTGCCAAATTTGTATAGAGAATATGTGAACTTGTTTAAAATACTACAGAGTTCCACTTTAACCCTTTAATTGCTGCACAAGACTAGCTCTCACATTAGGAACAATTAATGATCATTAACTTAAATCCAGCTTGCACTGGGCTTTAATAAACTGAAGTTTCTAGTCACTTGAAAAATTGTACATGGTTTCCCTCCTTGCAGCTGTTTGGTGATGGGGAAATTCTCTGGATCCTAGGATAATAGCATGTTCTTGAGGCACTGTTCCAAGAGGCAGCAGTGCTGCATTAGGCTGTCCAACACTGAGTGTACAGGTGACACTCTCAGGTTTACTCTCTTTGTAGCTGCAGGGCCTTAAAACACACACAGACCTTTACAGACTGAAAAACCTGCAGTGAAATTCCCGAGGTGCACTGACTGTTCAGGAATCTGCACATAGTCCCCAGCACTGCTGCCTAAAACCAAGCACTTCATTTTCTCTCACGTGTGCAGGTGGTTTTTACAAAACTTCTGGATTTTGCTGTGGGTTGCACTGACTTCGAGATGTTTCAGAATCTATTAAAGCTGAACTCAATTCACCTGTTCCTGGTCCTTTTCCTATGGTTGTTAATTATTTGCAGTAACAATTCTAGAATCTGACTGTGACGACATGACCATTTTCATGGCGAGAAATTCTGCTGACAGGATGCTGTTGTGGTCTCAGAATGGGGGAAAAGCTGGAGAGAAACCATGGACTGTCTGCAAAAGGAAGAATGGACTTGTGAGCACAAGGAAGAAATTATCTTGAGCAAATAAATACTGTGTAATGAGAGCAACTGTACATCTATTTATGAAAATGCTCCTTTTGATTCAGTTGCAGCTTTGTAAAGTTCTATGTGAAAGTAAATCTTTTACCCCTTTTTGTTGGGGCCAGATAAGAAATTTCTTTATTAAAATAAACCAGGAATGAGCCCAAAAGATTCTCTAGATTTTGACTTGGTCGCCTAAGAAGCACTTTAGTGTGGATTTGGTGCAGAGGGGGGCAGCCCTTACAGTGTTGATTGAGGGGGGTACGTGTGGCTCTGGCTCAAGGAAGGGGCTGCTCTGTGGTGGCCCTTCAGTGCTAACATTCATCATCCCCGGGTATCCATGGCACTCCTCAGCTGCTAAATCTTTTCAAGAAGAAAAGTGAAGTGTTTATGTGGTTCAGTCTTTTCACTAAAAATGTAACTGTTTGGGAGGGGGGGAAATACAGTTTTTAATAGCTACTCTTGTTTCAGTAAATACTGATTTATTACACTGCTCAGCTGCCAGATGAAAAACACTTGGCTTCACCTTTGAGAAAGACTTCCACATACACTCCAAACTTGGGGTCTTGGGTAATCTGTTGAGAAGGATATACTGAAAAAAGCCAGTGTGTTGTATAAACAACATGATATGGGCTTCAGACATTGGAGGAGTTGTAGTCTCTTGGGAATATTTGTGCTTGGTTGTTACCTGTGTGCTCTGCCCCTCCCCACTGGTGATTTCTTTACTCTCAACCAGGGCTGGAAGATTTATAGTCAAAGAATTCATATGTAAGTTGAGGAGAAAGTAGTGGCAAAGAGGGCTTTCCAATATTCCCTTTGAATTGTATTTCTAAGCATTTATCTTCTTGCTATGAAAACAAAATCCCTATTCCAGCTGTGGGGTGTGGATTAACTGGGAAGTGGAGAAGCCCCCACACAGGACATCAGCTTGTTTATTGTTTGTACAAATTTCTCTAGCTTTGCCATTGTGCTTTTGCCTTCTCAAGTAAACCATTACTAATAAAACCAGGAAATCTAATGTTTTAGAGACCAGAGTTGAGTACAGATCTAATCTGAAATATGTTTGTAACTAGAAAAGGCTTTATAGTCCAATTATCAACCATATAGTGCTTAAGGCATTCAGAAAGGAAGTGTAAAAGCTTCAGAGGCATCTTCCAAGAAAAGCACACTCTCTTTGGGTGGTCTTTTGGGGAGAAATGTTCCTTTAGATATTCTAAATGTGCTATTGTACTTTCCCTGCCAAGCTGCTCATCTACTTCTCATAACACACTGTGTTTTCCAGAGCTTGAGGAGAAGATTCAGAGCTGAATCCCACCCCTCCTCTGTTCCCAGGTGGGCAGCAGTTGCTGCAGTTGTTGGAAGCTCATTGTGTCTGAGCATGGCCTGTTGTAAAAGAAAATAAGGCTCCACCATTCACCTAGGCCTTGAGTTTGATTCTCCTAGGTCCTAAACTAAACCCTGGAGTGACAGAAACATGTGAGCTGGAGGCACAGCAACACTTTGGAAGGAGATACTGCCTGAAAGAAGCTTGGATCACTAATTAAATGTAAAAAGCTCTTGAGATTTTTTGTTCCTATTTCTACCTAAGGTAAGTAGTTATTAGAAGTTGTATCCTCTTGGCTGCTCCGTGGCCTGTGTGTCTAATGCTTGACCATTAAATGTTTCAGTTCCACAAAGTCTGTTTTCTATTTCACCAGCAGCCTAAAGAGTCCTGTTAAAGGCTGCAGATTAAATGGCCCATGAAGTAGAAAGACCCACCACCTATAGCAGAGATTGTCTAAATAAGCCATCGGGGTCATATGTGGGACAAATTCCTGTGGCTATTGAGAATCCCTTACAAGAACAGAACAGTGCCATGTCTGAAGTTACCAGTGTTCTACACTGCAAAAGGGAAAAACAAGGCTAGAAGTCAAAAGCTTTGAATTAAATGTATAAAATACGTTAGAAATTATTTTATGAAATACACTGAGCGTCTGGGCAGGGAGAGAAATGAATGATTTGGATTCATTTAAGATCAGTGCTTCAGCTTTCTTTTTGGTCTCTTGCCTCCTCAAGGACTGTGGCAGAGCTGACAGCAAAAAAGGCTGTGGGGCACTGGGACCAGCAGAAACCAAGAGTGCAGGAAGAACAGTTTCTGGAAGTTTAAGGAATCTTGAGTTCTACTCAGTCTGCACAAAAGAAAGTCCTTAGTGAGTAGCATCTTTTCCTCACTGTTACCCATCAGAAACAAAGTGTTCCAAAGCTTGGAGGTTAATAAAGGGCGTTTAGGAAGCTCCATGAAAGCTGCAGAACAGTTGTTTTGGGTGTAAGAGTGGCAGGAACAATGAAGTGCTGCAGGGTTGCTGCCTTGGAGGGATGTTTGCTGGAGGCAGTTGATTTTTAAGCCACCTGACAGATGTGTTAAATCCAGCCTGAGCAGCAGCCCCTCCGTGGGACAGACTCACTTGTTACCAACAGTCAGAGGTGTGTGTTGTGTGCAGGGCAGCAGCCACAGGAGGTAACATCTGTTTTTCGCTTTCTTTGAGGTGAAGTGGTTTGATTTCATCCTTAAAGATCCTGACAGTTAGGTCTGGACGAATAATTTCAATAAAGTAGGCAGTGTGAGTGGCCTCACACAAAACTAGCTTGAACGGGCGTTAAAATGTCAAATTTCAGTAATCAGGAGCAGGCACAGCACCAGTGAGTGAAGTGGTGGACAGACTTTCCTTGCAGCCTCAGGTGATCAGTGTTCTGCATCCTGTGAAGTCTGTACCGTGTGTATCTGAGTTCTGGAGCAGTCAGGAAATAGGTCACTGGATTGCTGTGGAGGTTCTTCCAGATCTGCCTTAGACTCGCTGCATTTACAGACACTTTGCACTGCAGTTTCCCTTAAACCTCCATGTTACTGATGTTTTTCAGAGTTTTACAAATACAAAAGTGCTGTATGACAGGGAGGACCACTGTTGTTACTTACCAAGGTAGGAGCTTGGATCTGTTCCCTGCCAGACTGAGGTAGGTTCCCATCCAAAGACAGAAATCACCTACTGCCTTCTGAGCTCTGCTTTCATTTGCTCTGCAGCTGATTTGCCCTGAGCAGGATTCCTGCTGTATGGTGTAAACAACCTGGCTGGTTTCCTTTGTAGCCTGAAGCACTTCAATTTGGGGATTGTTTATTTTGGAAAAGAGAAAAAAAATGTTTTGAAGCTTTATAACCTGGCCTGCTCACAAGCTGCCTCATGTATCAGCATGAAATGGTTCTGTGCACAGAACTTTTTGCTGCCTTGACATTTTCCAGGTTGACTCTCCTTGGTACTAAATGGTGCTCTGTGACCAGAGGCATGTGAAACTCAGAAAATAAACTTTCAGCCTTTGTTTTACAATTGTAATAATGACTCCAACCCAGATGTGGACTGATGCCTGTGTACTTTAGTTTTTCACCATTGATAGTTCCTGCTGCTCTCTTCTGATGCAGTTACAAGTGAGCAATCCCCACAGGGGCCAAAGAGGATCCTGTCTGTCCACGACGGGAGCAGCTGGAGACACTCAGGTACCTCTTGCCATGTGTTGTGCCTGTCAGTGATACTCAGCAGCTGAGCTCTTTGCCCACCTGCCAGAGAAGAAGGCCCTTTACCCACTCTGTGAGTAACACAGGTAGTTAATAACAGTTTTTTTCCCAAGGTTATGAAATACTTCAGCTTAACCTTGGTACTTTAGGTTGATTCAGCTGAATCCTAAGGTTACATCTGTGTTCTCAGTTGAGACTCTTAAAATATTAGGGATGCATTTAGTTAGATTTATGTTTGAATGGGTGTTTAATAGTATTCTTGGCTTAACTGTTGGGGTTTTAGCTCCAGGTGAAGGGTAAGTTCCCTGTGTTTCATTTCACTGCACACCTCTGCTGTACAGCTAATTTCACATTTTGGAAAACACAAATCATAATTAAGTTACACAAGCACATGGGGTTTGCACTGCAGTCCCCATGTTGTCATATAAAACACATCCCCAGTTGCAGTGAGGTGAAAGTAATTTCACTGCTCCAGGTGCGCGAATTCGGGACTCTCCTGGTGGAATATTCCAACTGATGGAAGGAGCAAGGATGATTGTTCTGAAAATACTTTTGCCAGAGGAGGGGAATTCCGTGAGATGAGCATGGAAAACGTAAGTTCCCATCAAGGCTGGATGCGGAGACACACCTGAGCAGGGATGTGGCTCCAAACCCTTGCTCCCTGCTGTTCTTGTTCCCTTCATGAAGGGATGTAAAGTTTCCATGCTTTCAGAGGAGGATGCTGCTTCAGAAGAGAGCAGCTTTGGATGTTACTGTGTACATACGTTTGTCCCGTGAAATAGAACGCAGGGAGTTACTTGATCAAGGAGTGACACAGGAGCTCAGGAGCTCGTGTTGCTGCTGACTGTGCACCGTAATCCACGTTCAGCTTTGCTTGTGACCTCCTAATCGGAGGGCACAGTGTAAATTGCCTTGAACGTGATTGGAATGGACAGTGGTAGCTGAGCATTTGCCTTCAGTCCTTTGTCCTGTACCTCGAGTGGCCGGAGCAGCCGGACACCGTGTGTGCCTGGTGCGTGTCTGCAGCCAGCGCCTGGCGTGCGGTGCTGCCGTGCCTGGGGTGCGGTGCTGCCGTGCCTGGGGTGCGGTGCTGCCGTGCCTGGGGTGCGGTGCTGCCGTGCCTGGGGTGCGGTGCTGCCGTGCCTGGGGTGCGGTGCTGCCGTGCCTGGGGTGCGGTGCTGCCGTGCCTGGGGTGCGGTGCTGCCGTGCCTGGGGTGCGGTGCTGCCGTGCCTGGGGTGCGGTGCTGCCGTGCCTGGGGTGCGGTGCTGCCGTGCCTGGGGTGCGGTGCTGCCGTGCCTGGGGTGCGGTGCTGCCGTGCCTGGGGTGCGGTGCTGCCTGGGCACAGTGGGGCACGGCCCTGCCTCCTGCCAGGAGAAGAGCTCACAGTGTAGTCTCTGCTCAGTGGTGGATTTTTTAATGGCTTGATTCTGCTAAGTCTCTGGGGTGTCTGGGGAGGGAAATAGGGGCAGGTCAGGAAGGGATGAGTTTCTGTAGGTGGAAGCACAGGAGGAGAATTCTGCCTCACTGTTGTGTTCTCATAAGCTTCTTTGAGCCTGCAGAAAGATGATAATTAAACTAGACAGAATCTTAAGCTTTTGCCTTGCCTTGCCAGCAGCACCAGACTTCAGTCTCCCTCTAAAAGGAGCTGTGCCTCGTGCTGGTTCTGTACATGCTGAGCTGCTCTCACACCATATGGGTGTACAGCGGTGCCTTTGTTTTAGTCTGACCTTGACCTTGAGGTCACAGGTTTCTGACACTATATGGGACATGTGGACTTACCTTGGCTGTTGTAGCTACGTGATCATTTTTACCTGATTTTTTCTTCTCTCTAAATGTAGCAAAGTCTAGATGTCAGAGGATTGGAGCAGTGCAAGGCATTAAATTTTTTCACTTTCAGTGCTATTGTCAAAAGGAGGAGGGGAGACTTGGATAACTGAGAAGTGTTTAGATAAACTACATCCCAGTAACAATGAGGAAAGGCTTGCTAAGGGTTTTGCAGGCACCGAAACCAACAGAGCTCAGAGTGTACCTGCTCTAGTAAGTAGTAGACTAGCCTGGTGCCACTGTGTATGCAAAGACTGCCAGCTCATATCCTTCTGCAGAGAAGGTCCTTGGGGGTTTAAATAGAGAATTTGTCAGGAGCAGCACCTTGACTTAAGTGCTGGTGAGATGGATCACAGAGAACGAGATCTTTGGCATAGTCAGATCCTGGACCTGGTCATGCTTAAAGCTGGAAGTCAACACCTCGAATTCTGCCCAGACAGAAGGAACATTAAATTCAGCTGTGTCAGGCTGCTGCAGAGCAAAGACACAAAAATACTTTTGAAACCCAAGAACTATTAAGTATCACGGAGGGATCATAACATTCTATCTTCAGGATTAGGTTGTGGCTGAGTTGAGCCTCAGTCACAATTAAATTGGTTCTGTAATTCTAAAATGACACTTACTGACATCTTTGCAGGAGAGGCCACACTGCTTTTGTGATCTGTTTGAGTGTGTTCTGTCACCTGGGTAGAAAGAAGAGGTCGTGTGTGTTGTTTTTTTAGTCTCCTGTCTTGACAAGAGTGCAGAGAGCTGGTTTCTGTCTGGACCTGAATAAGTCTTTGTGAAGGTTGTTAGCACCATTCTTGCTTAGAGCTACAAAAAAGAGAGGGGGAGCACTAAGGGAAGAAAGAGAGAGATTAAAGGGGAAAACCCAGTAGGTTTAAATGTGTTTTCCTCTGTGCTGGAGGTTAAATAATATTTTATGTGTGTGACAAATACTGTGATTAAGGAGCTGTTAGGCAGAATGAGAGCTGGGCAGCAAAGGGAGCAGAGATGCTTGAGGGAAAAGGGTATGAAGATGTTCTAGTGCTGAATTCTCTTGTGCATATCTACTTTGTGTAGTAGATATATGGCTTTGTGTTCCTTTCACTGGAAGAAAAAATAGGATATTCTACAGACATTGAGGGTGTTTTTCCCTTCGTTGCTTTAGCATCTTTTCTGTCTGAGATGTGTCACTGGTTACTAGTGACATTACTTTAGAAAATGGTCAGAGGCTCTAATCTCTGCTGCTACTTCAGGGTCTAGGATTAGGACTGTAGAATGGCATATGATAATCTTGTACATAAATCATGGCTTTAACAAATGGAAAAGGTTTATCCTGTTTACTCTGTTGCAGACAGACTCGCCCCTCTGTGTCTTGCTCAGTCTGAGGACTCCTCAGTCACTGCAGAGCCTCTGGAGTTTCAGCTGTCATCATATACCCCTCATTCAAATCAGTGAAACCTGGGCACTCAGACTCAGTTTTAGATCAGGTCAATAAATACTTGACCTATCCTGGGTCGTATTTTAGTGTTCCACAGACGCCTGTCATTCCCAGAGGCTCTTCCTCACGCCGCACGAAGCTGCCTGTGTAAGCTGGGCTTCAGACAGGATGATACGCCTGTCTCATCTCATAAGCTTTTTACTTCCACTCGATGGACAATGTCTCATTGAAGCAGCAGTAAACAGGGAGCAGTGTGTGCTGTTAGCATGCACTACAAAGCACCGTACTTCAGTCATTTAACACAACATGGGATTTAAAGCCCCCCCGCTTCCTTTTGCAGAAGACAGTGTGTCATTCCACTTATTCAGCTGATCCACTTTTGACAGACACAGAACAGAGGATAGAGCAGAAGGAGAAAAAGTAAAAAGTCTCAGTTCGGAGGCTCTTTGTCCGGACTGAAATTAAGAGAAAGCCTGGAATGTTAAAAGGTCCAGGTGAAGTGGAAACTCGTGGCTGTTGAATGTTTGTCTGAGTAGTGGGATGGTCCTTGAGATCCTGTGGGGTTCAGCAGAAGTAGATCCCATGAAAGAGGTGGGTGTATAACCTTTCCAAAAGAACTCACTGGAAATGTTTTATCTTCCCTCACTGATCAGAGGAAACCATGGAGTTAACAATCTAATGGATACATTAAAGCAGCACACGTTGGGATGGGGTAATTATTCTAAATCACTCTGATTCATTTGCATATATTGGGTTGGTTGGGGAGGGACTGCTGAGTACCGAGGTCTGTTCTGCCTCGTATGTGAGCCTTAGCTCAGTGGATGTTTGTTTCCCGTTTTGTTAAGACAAATCAGCTCTTTGCTGGCTGCCTTTTAGGGTTCATGTGTTCATAACACCTATTCAAAAGCCACTGAATAGAATTGTGCTGTTTTCCTGCTGGTGGTGGGTCAGTGGCTGAGTCAGTGATAGCAACAACCCTCTGTACGTTCCCAGAACGGTGTCCCGCTGCTTTACCACAACCTTCCCACCCCGGGACGGGTCACGGCCGGCATTTAACCATCTTCCTATTCAGAACAGGCAGGGAGAGCAGCACCCAGCTTTGCCAGGGGCAGACAGATGTGTCCCTGCAGGGAACTGCGCGCCTCGGAGCTCCCCACGGGGGGCAATCGGGCCCCGCCGCTGGCGAGGAGCTGCGGGCGCCTCGCAGCGCGGATCGGGCCGGGTGCTCGCCGTAATCCCCGAGCCTCCCGCGGGGACCGCAGCACGGGCGGCGTTTGCGTGCGTGCCCTTCTCCCCGGCTCTGAGAGCGGGGCCGGCTCTGGCGTGCGCAGCGGCGATTACATGGGTGGCGATCAAAACATGATTAGCAAAGCTGCAATTAGAGTGGAGGCCAGGAGGGCAGTGGCTTACTGCAGGAAGGGTCACAACTGGTATCTGTCAGAACAGAAATAAATATGGGAGATGACAAAGGATTTAGCCGCACTCGTGTCTGAGGAGACTGTAACTTAAATAGCCAGGGCACTGCCAGGAAGAAGCTGGGAGCACTGGGATTTTAGAGAAAGAAGCGGTGGGGGGAAAGAGAGGAAAAAAGAAAAGTAAAATGGGGTTTTCCTCCTGACCGGGTAATTTCAAAAGGGACTTTTTAAAACACCAGAGGTAGGTTATGTAGGTAAAACATGGCCTCAGAAATCGGGATATCTGCATCAATTCTAAATTTTGTCCCAGACAGTTTTTGTGACTGATCTACAGGAATGATCTTCATTTCCTTCATCAGCCCAACAGTACAGGCAGTGCAGGTACTGGCTTTGCTGAGGTTTGGGAAGCTTTGAACATATCAATGTGTGGAATTCTCTGAGACTATGTGGAAGATGTCTTGAAGCTGCAGCCTCCCTGCCAGCTGTGATGCCTTTGAGATGGCCAGGAGTGCAGAGGGGTCTGTACAAGTAGAGGAAGAACAACAGTTTGTGAGAAAGCAACTGCAAGACAAACAATGGCATGTTTCTAAGGACATGGTGCTGAGGAACCTTCCACAACTTCCTGTACTGTTGCAGAATGATCTAACATTTTGCTCCTTCTTTTCCTCCTCTCCCAAAAATACACTTAGAGAAGGAAACTGCTGGAATCTTTCTTTCCTTTGTGGGGCTTTTTTAGCCATGGCCTATGAGACTGACTGGAGGTTCAAGGTGTGCTTTTAGAGAAAACGAAGGAGAAACAGTAACTTAATTTGTCCTGAAGGTAAAAACCCAAATCTTTGAGGTGTCTGTATGTACTTAATTTAGTGAAATCTGCCCACCTTGATGTTTTACAGCAGTAAGAGTGCTTGTTTTGTTTTGTTCCTTAATATTCCTTTGCAATATCTGCCAAGTGTTGATTTGTGGATGACCTGTGCAGTTGTAAATCATCTTGGTTGACCCTTTGTCACTTTTGTTTTTGCTAAATGTCACTGAGTTTCACAGATGCTAGTGGGAGATCAGAGGTTTTGGTAGCAGGGAGCCTTTGAACATGTGATGGCATTGCTGGAAGAGCTGTGTGTGGCAGTGCCAGGCCAGTCCTTATGGCCCTGCTGCTTCAGGCCGATTGTCATGCTGGATACACAACTAGAGGATGGTAATTTGGTTCATTTTGGAATCTTTGAGATAGGCTGCAGCCCAATAAGAGAGCATCTGCTTTTCTTTTTGCTGAAGAACACTGCTGGAACTTCTCTGTATAAGCTCATTTGAAAACTCGTTGCTTGATTTTATTAATATGTGATGATTTGGCTCCTTTTACCTACAGAAAATTACTTATCGGAATAAAACTCAAGAATATTGGCTACGAAAGGGGAAAATAAAGAGTGTAATTGTGTTAATTATCAGAATACCAGACATGTAATTAACATGCCACAGGAATAAAGAGCAAATGTACTAATAGCACATAATTGGACTTAAACTACACCCTTGGTAGAAGTCTCTGCAATGGAACTGTTGTGTTTGTGCTCCTTTTCAAATTAGCAATAAGGAATAAATTAACATCCATTTTCTTGCCTGTACAAAGACGGAATCATATTGTGGGGCCGGGTAATGAATTCAGAGAATGCCTTTACATTCCCATATGGCTCTTGGGGAGGGGAATACTCATGCACACGGCTCTTCTCCCTTGCAGGGGGAAGGCAGAGAGGAAAACCTCATTGTGTGACCAGATGTTTGCAGAATACCATGAGCCTAAAGAATACAAAACATCTGTAAGCTGAGAAATTTAAACACTGTCACCAGTACCTGGTGCAAATACATGAGTTGGTTTATCCACCCATCCTTTTATACCTGGTGTGTTACTGGACTGTGTTGTCAGACAAGGAAATGGGGTAGGGGCAAGACACCGTCCCCGAGGGACATCTGTGATAGAACTGGGAAAAAAACCCCATAGTTCTTCACTCAGCAAAGACTTACGTTAATGAAGCCTAAATCTTATTGAGGTCCTTAACAAGTATTGCTTTTTAGGTAAAGACTTGAAAGCCAGTCTGTTCAAGGTATTTCAAGGTATTTACAGTATATCTTGATTCGAGGTATTTCAAGGCATTACAGCACTTGTTAATTTTTCCTCCCCTCTTTGTTCCCTTCTTTCCTAAATATGTAAATGGAAAGCCTAGAAATTCTGTCTTATTCAGTTGTAATGCACCTGTCACCACAGTATCCAGACACCTGCCTTTTGCTTCACAGAAGTATTGTGAGAGTGCATTAATTAACGCTTGTAAATGCTCGGAGATCCTGGGATGGAAAGTGCTAATGAGTTGTAAAATATTATAATGATGATGCAGAATATTCAGTCTCCCTTTGTAAGGAAAGACTTGCATCTCCCCTTCACTGCTTTCATGTTTCTGGATGCATATTTTGCTATAGAAGGTAAGTGTGAGTAGGAAGAAGATTGAACAAGGTGGAAAGATTGCTAATGCTGCTGCTTTTCTTGTGAGGGAGCTGGTTGGTTTCATGTACTTCTTTGCTTATTGAATTTTCTTTTTGTCTCTCTGATGAACCCCTACTTCAATGGCTTGTTGAGAATTCTCTGAACGTTCAGAAATGTCAGGGGAGAAGATTTTCTTCTTCAGATTGCCAAGGCCTTCATTTGCATCCCCTAAATCAATTCTCATATATGATCAAAGCAGTTCTGGAAATTTTCAAGTGTGGGGAGAACCAGTCCTCTAATTTTTTCTCTTCTAAAATATACAGTCAGGTTCCAAAGCATTAAAAAATAATAATAAAGTCTTAATCTACTGAATCTAAAACCACGTGAGTTTTATGCCTTTCTGTGTTCAGAGTGTGTATACTGGGGACAGCAAGGCTAGAAATTGGTCACCTGTGTGTGTTTTGTCTTCCAGCTGGCAGGGGTATTGCTCTGGCATTGTGTTGTGGAGTTTTCTTTTGAATGACCCAAAAGATGCCTCTACTGCCTGTTGCCTTACAAGAGTATTCTGGGGCTTCATAGACCTTATTGTGCAGAATTAATCCTTTATATTCACCCCGAATTATCTTTTTCTTAGTCTCATTATTGTTTGTTCTTCCTGCTTGCCTTAGACTGATGAAGCCATGTCAGAACCAGAAAACACCAAAATTCAAATTCCCCAAATACTTTGGGATTGCCCTATTGCCTTTTCCAGTGGGGATGGGAACACAGCTAGAGTGGTGCTGTGTTACTGCTTCTCAGAAGCTGCTCTTTCATTGCCCTCATCTAATATTTTGCTTGGGTGTGCATGCAGCTCTCTCATGAGCTTAATTACTGCATGGTCTCTATGGCAATTGGTCCCTTCTCAGAAGTAGTTTCAGGGCAGCTGTGATAAACTGGTGGAGGAGATAAAGCTGGGTTTTAACTTCCCATTAAAAGAAATCATCATCTGCAAACACACTACTGTGCAGACATTAATTGCACTGAGATGAAAACAAGCCCACACTTGGTTACAGCCTCTTCATTTAAAGACAGCCATTTTCTCAATGCAGTTCTAGACTGTTTGGAATTTGGGCCCTTTCCTTATGTGTCCCCCTTTAAACAAGAGTCCAAGTCTAATACCCAGAAGTAACAGTGCATATTCTGCATGTATTCAAAATCCTTTATGATCCTGAGTTCTAACAAGCAGCTCCAGATCTGCTCTTTATGTACCCGAGCATGTCCTGCTGCTCCCTGCATTCACGGTGTGCATTGCCTGCCTTTCAGGAGCAGGCAAATGCATTCATTTTTCCCTATCACCCTATCTTTTCTGTTCTGGCTGCTCAGCTGCACTCTGACAAGCACAATAAATGCGTCCTCCTGGGTCCTTGCAAGCCAGGCATTAGTCACACTGTGCATTTCAAGGACATCAGGCCGATAGGTTTTCAGCTGAAACAGAAAACATGTTCTGCCAGGAGCCATTTGTTCCAGTTTTGTTGCTTACCAATAAAATAAAAATCAATGGTTTTTTGGAACCTGAGAAGCAGGTCATAGAGTAGGAGGGAGATAAGTGGTAAAATGAAGGTGCTGAAGTTAGTTCCCTGAGTTCCTCTGAAATAATGGCATGTATCATTGGGATAGAGTGAGGATCTCTGTCAGCGTGGGAAATGCAGTTTCCTCTGGCAGACAGGAACAGGACAGCTCTTGCCTAACAGCAAACAGGACTGGTGCACAGCAGGTGCCACGCTGGGTGATTGAAATCAAATTGAGTTTTGTGAAACAAAATGAGAGGATGTTGTATTTGCTGCACTTCAAAGTAAGTGCCAGTGGAACATCTGTGGTGACAGGGATCAGGATTTCATTTGGCTGCCTCACCCCGTGTGCAGGGCCCATCCTGTCTGTACCAACCTCTCAACTGCCAGTTCAAACCTCTCAGTCATCCAAGGAAACAAAGACATGGAACTGATCCTAAAATACAGACTAAAGAATTGTTTGCTTTACTGAATCAGTGCCTTAGTCACAACTGACTCAGAGGAGTTTTGCTTAGAAAGTGAAATGCCATCAATGCCTTCTCCTTCCTTGGAAATTTCCCAGTTTCAGCGTGACTGATTCAGCTGATTAATTCTTCTGAGCTGGTAAGTGTCATTGTGTAATAAATAAGGTTTACCTGGACATAGCATTTCTTTTCTTAAAAATGTCTCTTCCTAATTCTGCAGAATCAGAACAAATTAAATGAGTCCTGATGGTAACACCGAAGTCCCCTTCTCACTGTGGGCCGTGGTGCTGTGCTTTCTCCTGTTATAATGCATGATACAGCCCAAGTGAAATGCACAGCTCTTTTAAAATGTGTTTTTGCCACACCTAATGATAATTTATTTTGCAAAAAATGTTTTATTAGAGTATGTGTATGTGAATGCTGACTGGCCGGACGTTCAGCCCTCTTCAGATACCTTTGACATTAAAGCTCTGTCCATAGTTAGGTTCCTAATCAAATTCCAATGTTTGGGTGAATACTGGGTATGTGTTACACCATGTATTCATCAATGGGCAATCATCTTTCAACTGATGGTATCTTGCCTAGCAAATCTTTACTAATGGGGTGGTTCTTACTCAGACATTACGTTAGTAAGCCTAGTTTGAGAGTCACACTGTGCTGGACAGTCCTACTCTCCATACAAAAGAAGAACACATCATGTAGCACCCTGTCAGCTGAAGCTGCGTTGGCAGAATGTAAAGACTCAGCTCTCTGGCAACAGATGGGCTCCAGGCTTCTTCTGACATGATCTGCCATCCAGCATATGTTAGCCAGGCTGAGAAATCAAGGAGGTTTAGACTGAGGCTTTAGCTTTATTTAAAAAAAGAAAGATGTCGTAGCTCTTGATAGAGCAGCTGCCCTACAGTCAATGGCATAAATGTGGAGTAACTTGGCTAAGGGAGAGCTCCAGAGCACAGGATAGTAACTGGGGGTTGTTCACTGCTGGGCCTCAGGGTACGGCTCTTCAGGTTCCTGCTCTGCTCTGCAGACACTCGTGTACCGCGAGTAAAAGTGGTTGGTTTTGAGGATGGAAGAGGAAGAACATTTTTCCTTTGGATACCCAAATGCACTGGCTCGTACAGACCAGATCCTGCCACGTCGTGCTCCAGGGCAGTGAATAGGTTGGTTTCTCACCTTCGGTTCCTCCCCCATCTCGAGTGTGGGGTGACCCGGTAGTCAGCCCTGGGCTTGCCTCAGGAGGGAGGGGGAGGCTTTTCCAGCACAGATCAATCTTGGTATTTAACTTGCACAGAAAATAAGGAAATACCACATCTCTAGGATCCTGAACATTTCGGACTTTATTTTTATTTCACTGTGGGAGTGAAATGGCTAATAGGTACAAAGGATGAGTAGTCAGATCTAATTATAAAATAAGTTGGTTGCATTTTAATTGTCAAAACTCAGATTATCGTATTGATCATTTTTTCCTTTGTTGAAACATTTTCTAATTGAAATTTTTGATAGTAGAGCAAGGAACTTTTCTATTATAGGACAAGTTCTGTGCAACTCAATGAAAATTCTTGATTTAGACAGTACTTGGAAATTTTTCCAGACAGAAGTAATCTTTTGCCTTGATAGCAGTCGCTAAGCCTACACTAAAAGGGTTTGTTACTCTGCAGACTGAGCTGTGGGTGCCTCCGTTGCTCCCTTTGGGCACAGCCCCGCGCACCTGGGGAGCACCAAGGAACCCCTTCAGCCTGCGAGCACCGGCCTGGAGCCGCTCGGGGACGCACCGAGGGCGCTCGTGTTGGAGCTGGACCCGCTCCCGCAGGACCGCACTTACAGAGCTGGGAGAACAGCAAGATGGGGGTGCTGGGTTAATGGTTGGATTTAGTGATATTAAAGGTCTGTTCCAGCCTAAATGGTGCTGAGATTGTTTGTACCTGGTGCTTGTAGCACCAGGTATTGGCAGTTTGCTCCCGCCCAGCAACTGCCTGGGTCTGTGCATCCCATTCCCAGTGCGGCCCTGTACCTGTCTGCCTCTGGCATCAGCTTTGGCTCGGGTAAAGCCAAGCGGTTCTGCCTTTTTTTCTGAAAAGATGTGTGAATGTTACGGTGAAAGCATTCAAATAGCTTTATATAGGGTTAATTATTTCTTAAATAGCTTCATACGGGGGTTAACTCTTTCTAACGACTTGAGGGCTTAATCAGCATTTATTAAATCAGCTGTGTGAGGCTTTGAGGCACCAATTTAAATCAGCTGTGTGAGGCTTTGGAGGGGTACCAGCTTCCTTCAGCTGTTTGATGCGTCGGGGAGGCTCCGGCTCGGCCCCGCTGCTCCCTGCCCGCAGCTCGGTGCAGCCCGCGGTAAGAAGCCAAAAGAAGCCCAGAGCGCCCGAAGCAGCTGTGGCGGAGCGGCTCCCGGGCCCGGCGGGCGGGAGGTGCCCGTGAAGGAGCCGCGGTGCCCGTGAGGGAGCGGCGGTGCCGCAGTGCCCTCAGCGCGCCGGGGGCGGAGCGCGCCGCAGCCCGCGGGGGTCCGCAATGGGCTCTCCCGGTTCCCCCCGCCCCGCGCCG
>VXAZ01001655.1:625337-656218 GCA_013399875.1 Gymnorhina tibicen
GGGAGGATGGAGCTGGGGCCGGGGTGACCCCGCCGCGGCCATTGCACCTGCAGAGGGGACGAGGGGATGGCGGCCCGTCCTCCCGGCTCACCTGCGCCGAGCGGTCCCGAGCCCTCCCAACCGCGCAGGGCAGAGCCCGGCCCGGCGGGGGATGCGCGGCGGCGGCGCTCGCTGTGTCCGCCCGCCTGTTACATAACGGGGCCCGGGGCGGGCGGGGGGCGGCACTTGTTGCCGGGAGGGTCCCGCGGGCAGACCCGGCCCGAGCGGGGCCGGGCAGAGCCGCGGCGGGAGCGGGGATAAAACCCCTCGGAGAGCCCCTGGGCAGCCGGGCCTGGCTGGGCTGGCGTGGGAAATCTCCGTGCGGGGATGAGCCGGAGCAGCGCCTGGGCCAGACCGTGCGGGTTCGCGATGTGAGCGCGGGCCTGGTGGCTATTGATTGATCCCGAGGAGCAGCAGCATCATACGCATTGCGGGGCTGCTCCCCGGCAGGCTTCAGTGAGAGGCTCGGAGACGCTTCCTCACCTGAAGGTTACCCCTGGCATCGGGAATGCTGTTTCTGCAAGATTCAGCTGATCGTATGATGAGATTTGAGAGCGTTGAATAGGAGCGTACATTAGAAGTGCGGCTGTAAAATGGCTTGTAAATACGTTGCAGGGAAGTTCTTGATCTAAAATCCAGCTCGTTATGGACACATCTTGCTGCAGTTTCCCTATGTGGATCAAGAAGCTGCTGCTGTAGTAAGTCTAGGAAGTCCTCTGCCAGCTGTTTCGGCAGTGGCCGTCATTTACCTGTGTAAGATCCCTCAAGTACAGTTTGTTCACCAGCATTCTTGGAATCATTAAATGTAATATTTACCACACTAGTACACAAGCATAGTGATTTTGAATCCCATCATTTGAAATTAGGAATAAGATTAAGATCAAAAACCATTTTCCAAGAAAGCTGATACATGCTTTGGAAACAAATGGCAAATATAGGCAGCATTACCCAGGACAGCGCTGGTAGGCAGCTTTTCTGCAGCTTGTTAGAGACAGTACCTGTTTTCAGTCAGATCTATGGAGCTGCTGGACTGCAGGTCCTGATCTGTTAAACTTCAACGCATATAACTGAGTTAGAGAATGAGGGCTGGTTCGGCTTAGTGTGTGCAGTTGCCTTAGTCCTTGCGACGTTTTGGCTGCTGTAGGTAGGCCTGTTAATAATGTTACGTGGAGATGCATTTACTGACAAGCTCTGGAGAACACCTGGAAAGCTGCAAGGGCTACTCATTTTCATTTCCCTGTTGTTAGGAAAGGCATTTGTTCGGAAGCATTTGTGGTAAGCTTTCCATTTTGTGCTGTAGTGCCAGTTCCATTTTTTTTCAAGTACAGCTTCATCTTTTTCATCTGTGACTTTAAAAGTCCTTGTGACCGAGGTCGCTGAGATTTATTGTAAGTGGTGAAAATTTAATTGTGCTTGGTTCAGTAGTGTGCAAAAATGGACTGGAAAGGCTACACCAGAGTGGTGAGTTCCACTTGCCGGTTCTGCTGTTCCTGTCGTTTGAACAGGGTGAAAAGTGGTTTCTTTTTTGATGATGGAAAGAAGGGGAAATAGTGTTTGGGGGATGCGATCTTGCACAAAAGGCAGGTGTGAGCTAGCTGACCTACCGTCTTCCCTGTAGTTATTTTAAGGGGTGCAGAGAGTGATTTTGGGTTGTAAAGAGACATTTTCCTGTCCAGCTGGTGCAAAACTCTTAAGCTAATCGAATTTGTTTTGTAATTGATCAAGTTGACCCAAATATTTCTAAGCTTGTTGCAGTGGAAAAGCAGTACCTAGCAGTGCATTCAGACTGTGTTTGTGGGTGAAGCAGTTGGATGTTTCTGAGCAGAGCTGGACAGGGAGCGGAATGGAGGAGTTTCCAGAGGAGGAGGCAGCGCAGCTCCCGGCTGCTGCTTCCGTGGGTCCTGACCAGGTAGAGCAATAGACCTCTGTTGTCTTGGGGCCCTTCCAACTTACTGTCGTTTAGGAAGGGTATTGATGAAAGTAATACTTTCTTGAGGAAGCTTTGCTGATCTGTGATTATTTCAGGAAGTTATGTGGCGCTGAGAATGTCTTAAATCCAAACCACAAACCACTTTGTTACTACCACAGTCTTGCTGCAGATGTTTCTTTGACACAGGAACAGCCTTTGTAATGTAGGGCTGGGGATTAGGTAGGTTTCTTTCACCTTTCTAGAGGCAAGGAAATGTAACACTACCCTAAAGCATTATGTAGAGACAGTTTGGCTATTTATGGGGCCTGGGTTTTTTTTTATTCTCCAAGTATTTATGAAAATAAGAAACCACTGAGAAGAGATAGAGAGGTCTAGTACTAGACCTCTCTGTCTAGTACTGGTTAATTCTGTTATATATAGTGCTTGGGAAAGCATTATATACAGCCATCTGTTCATGCAAACAATTTTAATCTCTCTTTCTATATGTGTTATTTAAAATAATGCCCTGCTGTGGAAACTGAAATGGAGGAGAGATGGTCTGGGCAAGCATGGTTTACGTTGTGTTTGGAATACTCTTGTGCTGGTTGTCTTCTCCCATGTTACTAGGCTGCAGGTTGTGCTGTCTGTGCAGAGTTAGCAGGAAAATTTGTCAACAGAAACTTCTCTAGACTTAATAAATGTATCTTTGGTTTGAGTTCTTAATGTTTCTGCAGACAAAAAATCACCAGTTGCAGATAATTGCAAAGATTTTTTTAAGAAGAAGGAAAGAAGCTGGGCTCGTGGGGTTCAATTTCTCATGGAAGTTAGAAGGGTTGAAGTTAAACCTAGGTCAGGCCACAGCTCTCCATAATGTGAACATCCCACGACTTAGAATTCTGGTATTCTGGCTAAAACAGCATTTCCTGCCATGAAGCCCAAGTATGTGATAGCTGAGTGGCTTGTGGCTCTGAAACTGTTCTGCAGAGAGGAAAAAACTTCTGTAGTCATTAAAGTTTTCTGAACAAAAGCACTTTTACCATTTTTCTGAGCCTTATTCTCTTTAGTTCCACTGGGAGAAGTCTCTCCGAAATGTGGTTTATGATGTTAAGGGCCACACATCTTGTAGCATTATCGTTATTGTCAAAGACCGAAGCGATATCTCGAAAACATGGGAGAGTTTAGTGAGGCGGAAGCCTTGTTCTTAAATAAATCTTGTTTTGCACTCTAATTTATTTGTTTTGTACTGATTGACTTGCACTGGCTTCTGTAGGGACTAAACCTCCTTAGGAGCCTTTAGAAGGGATTATTGGAAACCTCAGTGCCTTTGAGGAATTGTCTGTCTGTCCTTTGTTTATAGTATTAGGTCTCATCTCACTTGCTTTGTATCTGATTGAAAACAAGTTGCAGCTACTGCTCCCAGTGGGTTTCCCTGTTTTTAAATGGAGTCAACAAGTAGAGCCAGAAGTGCCAGCTATACTGGGGTGGTGTTTGCTGTATTTCTAAATACTTTTTCCTTTCAAGGAGTGAAGTTTATAAATATGACAACAGTTAAAAGGGTAGGGGTTTCCACTCTTGCACTATAATTAGCAACATTTAAGATAACATTAATTTAATGTTTGTAGTTAAAGGTAGATGTTTTCTATTTCAGTCTTCTGTTTGGTGTAAAACATTTTAAATTTCACTTGAAAAATTAAGGCTTTGTTGTCTTAATCCTATTTAAACTGTTTTGTGGTGGAATCTTTGTTTTCCCTGCCAGGCTTTTATCCAAATTCAAATTTGGTCAGGCTATCCTCTGTCTAAGGTCTTTGGTGCTCTGAATGTTTCTTCTGTTGCAGTTGTGGATAGTAAAAATTGCAAATAGTTTCTAATCAGTCATTTGCATGTCTCTTACTTTCATCAGGCTTATAGCAAAACTTCCATGTATCTTTGTACATATAAAATCAGATTGAGGCAACTGGTTCAGTGGAGAACGGGAAACTTTCTGTAAGTGGTGATAAACAAGAGACTTTTCTCTAGGCAAAATATAATTTAATAAAACCCCGTTGAATCCCTACAGCTATTGGTTTGAATGTGGTGTTTGAAGAATTAGTGTCAATTGTACAGGCTCATAGTGTAGGCAGCTGGTAGTTTACAAACATTATCTTGTGCTCCAGTGTATGGCAGTTGAGCTTCCAGAGCAGGAGTTACAAGTGCTCCTTAACTGTGGCAAAGAATCCAAGATGGAGATCTGAAACTGTGGGATGAATTTCAACCGCCGGATTTTCCTGCAGCCGGCAGCCACAGAGGGTAACGGTGGATGTGCATGCCCTTGCTTAATTCCTGTCCTGGGGCATCTCCCGGATATTCCAAGTGAGTCTCCTGGATTCACTCCCTCATACTTTGTCGCTGCCTTCAGTTCTCAGCATTGGAAATGGTAGTTTGTCTTGGAACCTCATGCTATGGATAAGTTCCACGCTATCAAGAATGTAACCATTTGAGCAGAATTTGTGCTCAGTTTTATTCCATTGTTTGTACCTGGTTGTAGGATGATGACTTTTGATAAAATTCTAGGTATAAGACCCAGTTAAATAAACAAATACAATACATCTTTTCATTTCCACTGGTTTGTATCCAAAGTTAATCCTGGGTCTTTTCTCCTGGAGGCTGGAGGCAGGAGCTATGAGTGGCAGGCTGGGCAGGACGGAACACACATTTGTAATCAGGCCATGCTACGCCCTTTCTTATTCAACTTTACTTTCAGGGTGGAGAAGGCATATTTCATTGTATAGTTCTTCACTTCTTGGCTGGACTGTATTTTTCTGTGGTTAGGTACTACACAGACTTGTTCTTTTAATGATATTAAATTGAAATTTCATCAGAACAGTACTAAATTACAACTCTTCAGGGTAAGACATGTTGGAGTCTTTACTGTCTCACTGAAAGGCATCCTTGTGATCTCTTGCATGAAGACGAAGACAATTAAGCAAAAGATACACAGTAATCAGTTTTTGTCAGACCTTCAGGACAGAAGTAAAGGACTTTACTGTTCATCTAGTGCAGATGGAGTGCAGTTCATCTCTATTGACAGAGGATATCATTCTCTTTTTGTGAATTTTTCTCTGAATTTTTCATGAGGTCTCAAAGGTACATTTTCAGAAAGAGGATTTTGTGTTTACTGTCATTAGATTTGAATAAATAGCTTTCAAACTCTAGTACTTGTTCTTGAGTTTAATGTGTTAAACCAGTTAATTCTTAAGAGTTTATTTTGACATGAATCATCTTGATTCAGTTCTAACAATATGCAACATGGCTAGACAGCACTGTATATTAGAAGTAGTTATCTAGAAGAAAAAGTCTTGCAGCTATAGTCCTTTCGAGTTGAGGCGTGTTTAAATCTTAGGTCATGTAGGTGCCAGCTCCCATTTAAGTCAAATGAACTTCTGATCACTTGTAAGAAGATAACAGAAGTCCTCAGAAAGGACTTTGATAAGTTCATTTAATTTTAATGTTTGCTTTCAAATTACAGAACTGAATTAATTCTGATTGTCTTAATAGCTTTTGGTTAAAGTTTCCATACTAGCCCTAAACCTGGCTGCCCTGCTTAGCTGTTCATTTACATTCATTAATTCTTTCAGGCAGCAGGAAAAGGTTATCGTGCTGGATTGTGTTCTTCAGCATTAGCCATCACTCTTGGGAAGGAAGCATCCTTGCTCTGAGGAGCATTCCCTTTGCTGCAGAACGGTCAGGCTGGTCTGTTCTGGTTCAGGAGACACTGAGCACGTTTACTTAGAGCAGATGGCATTTTCAAACCCGGTGTTGGAGGCACACATGCAGTTCCTCCCCCTGTAGCAGCAATTACCTGCAGACAAACAGAGCTGGAGGTGGCTGGTGCTCACCTCGTGGGACGTGTTTCATCAGGCTGGGCAGCAGGGAAGGCTCTGCAGGAGCTTCTCCATTCAGGGTGCCACCCGGGAAATGCCCGTGCTTAGCTGGCCTTGGAATTCCTTCGTGCCCACTAAAAGCCAAGCAGAAGTCGGTGAGCGGCCCGTGCCAGCACAGCTCCCCCCACTTGGCTAGATTAAATGCTCGTTGGGATTTACAGCAGATTCCAGCTGAGGCGCTTACAAATAGTGTGAATATTGTATTTCAAGGAAACCAGTGTAGTTCATCCCAGTTAAATGGCAAGAGATTAACAGCTCAGGGCACTTCGTTAGTGTCAAGCTTGGAATCGGCTGCTGTTCTGGTTTGAAATTACCAGTCTGGCTTTGAACAACTTCTGTAGATTGCAGGAGTTTTGTGACAATTAAACTACCCCTTCACATTTTTGTCCCTCTTTTCAGTCCAAGATTTAATGCTATTTAAGCAGCTGAGATCAGGATAATACTTGGTTTAGTTTGATTGAAGGGAAGCAGTGATGTATTGCTTGTAAACTGTACCTCATGTTTCAAGTGCTAGCTTGAGAATTCCTTCCAGTGTGTGGTTATGCTGGAGTCAGTAGATCACAACTGCAGATAATGGGCCTTTCCCGGATATTCAGCATTAAGTTTGGTGTTTTAAAATCCAGTGATGTTTAGCCTTCATACACACAAAGGGTTTTAAGCTTTATGTTTTAAAATCTGGTGATGTTTTAGCCTTCCAAAACACAAAGGGGTTTAAGCTTTATGATTTTATTGTCTGCAGCACAATAAAAGGACATGACTTTGCTTTCAACTGGGCCTGTTGTTTGAAGGTTCACTAGACTCTGCAGATGCTCAGCATACTCATAATTCTGTTCATATGTGGTTACAGCACTTCAAGGTTTTATAGCACTCCCTACCCAGCAGTAGTGGGATTTAGGAGGTTGCTAAATTAGAAGAAGGTTTCTCAGAACTTAAAAAAACCCCCGAAGTATTTTTGTAATCCACATTCAGAAGCATTAGAATGGAGATGGAGGGTTTTTTCTGGCAGAGATCTGTTCTGGTATTTTATACCGCATCCTTGCAAGGACTAAGATGAACGGATGAAAGGACTCGGATTTTCAATTGGGCTATAACTGTCCCAGATATACTGAGAGGAAAATAGGCAAGTGTGACCTCCTTGTGCTCCTGAAGCCAAAGCTGTATTGGTGACGGTTTTCTTGAGACCGGCTTTGAATTGTGGGTGAGCATTCCGTTGGAGCCTCACACTTGAGCAATTACTGGCACCTTCCCTCAGAGGGAGGAATCTGTTTTAGTGCCTCTGAGCATGACCAGGTTTGTTCTGAAACGCTGTGTTCCTGGGAGGGTGCTACAGCACTGAACTTCTCTGGGTAAATAGAACAATGTGCTTGGCATTTAACTGGCTCTTTGGTGTGCTGCATATTGAGAGTGTGCCTGTGTGAGCATACTGAGGCAGTAAAGAGAGTGTTGCCATATTAAGTAAAACCTCATGGAGTAATTAAACACAGTTTGCATTAAAACAGTTCATTGTGAGTTCTTTCTTGCTGCATTGTTATGGATGAAGATGATATATCCTGTCTGCTGTTGCTACTAACAAGTAAAAGATTGCAGATGAAAGCATATTGGGACTCTTGCGGTTTCCTGTGTGAGTTCTCTAGGTTTAATTGCTTACTGAAGTGTCCTTTTATCACTGTTTTTTAATTCCCCTGGGTAAGCATATGGCACATGACATGAATCCATTTTAGTTTGTTGAAGAGGCAGGATTCAAATGTCTGGGGTAGCCTTCCATCTCTGCCTGTTTTGACAATCTGCTTATATAATTCTTGAGAGGTGAAATAGCAAGACTCAGCTGTGTGATGTGTTCTAGCTGTAGTGTATATTTTGCTGTGGTTGCACAGGCACACAGGCATGCATTTCTTAAATTTTAAGTTCTTGATCTCATGCAGACCAAAACCTGGGTGATGTTGCCTATGGAATGCTCTTTGGTGTGTTTGTTGCAACCTCTAGCAAGGCATTTCTTATATTTCACTGTGCATCATTTGCTGAAGATTACTTGGTTTTGTCTGGTAAGGAGCAGCTTTTGGGCCCTGTAGGATGTTTTTCCATAGGCTCTAGAAGCTGGACGCATGCAATCTTCCAGAATTGCATTTGGGAAAGTGGTACTCTTAAGGAAACTTAACAATCCAGGAGCCGCCCAGGCAGTCACATTCCACCATCTGAGCTGGTGGAATAACATAAAGCGAAGTATTTAATAATCAAGGGACTCTCCTATTGGATTGTCACAGAGTAGATGATAACCTAGCAGGTAACGTGATTTGATCTTGCGTCTTTAGTGATGTACTAGAAAGAACTCTTTTTGAGGCTGACAGGAAAAGATACTGCATTTCTCTGCAGCAGGGAAAGACCGATCATCCTGAGACAGGCTCAGGTGATCTGTTTGAGGCTCTTTTGTGCAGAGGTGAAGGATCTCCCAGGGGTGATTTTGTAGTGGAGTTTCCCAGTCTCTTAAAACAACTACTAAAGAACTGAAGTTTGATCTCTTTTCCCCCTGTTTTCTTAATGATAGTGAAACCCCCTGTACAAGACAAAAAGCTGACACGAGAATAAGCCTTCATTTTCTGAGGAACAGTCCACCAGCTGTATTCCAAGTTTTCCATGTTGGTGGGAAGCAGAGTGTAAACAAACCCTGGTGTTTCGTGTTGGCTGGACTTTGCTTGTCTGGTGCTGACTGAGGTTTTTGCTGGTGTCACACTTGGCACTGATGGCAGCAGCTCCCCATCACTGTTAGCAGGTTTTTGAATTGCACTTCGGGGCATCTTAAATCCCAGCGTAGTTAGAAACTAATTTAAATTCTCTGAGTTACTTTTGGAAAGCCTACAGGGACACTCAACTCTTCTGAACATACTTAGCCAGCATTTTGTCTCAAATCTTTTAGTTTGTTAACACCTTGATTCAGAATTGTAAAAGAGGAAAATATTGAAATTAGTATTATAAAGCATTTTTTAAAGATATTGTCAGTTTCAAATGTTTTGACTTTGTACTTTGTTTTCCTTTCAGTTAACAAGCATAAGCCATGGATTGAAACAACCTATCATGGCATAGTTACAGAGAACGACAACACCGTGCTCTTGGACCCGCCTTTAATAGCCCTGGACAAAGATGCACCTCTGCGTTTTGCAGGTAAAGAACTCATCGGCATCTGCGCTTGAAGATGTGGAAATGCTTTCTTGGGGACAAATGCTCTGTGTTAGTGTGTTTTCCCTAACAATAGCATAACATTTCAACGCTTTTAGATCCTAGGAAACGTGTGTGCATGGACCAGCGTTTTATTTCAGATTTGCAGCTGTATCCAAGTATCCAAACCAGAAAGCACTTTGCTTCTTTCAATTTCTCGTGCACACGGTAATTTTTCTGGTGTTTTCTTTTTGTTTTGTTTTCATAGCGTCTGTCCTTTTCCTCAGTCCTCTAGATTCTGCATTTTGCAGCATTCAGTGTGGGAGTTCTGAAACAATGCTTTTCTTACCATTCTGAAGAGAGTCTTGGTTTTCTTAGCATTTTTTATTTGTATCTTAATAGAGTGAAAATACTAATTAATAGAATTAGGATTGCATGTCTGTGATAAGTTTGCTTAACACTCCAGGGTATTTTAAAAACTGAACAACTTCTTCTAAGGTGAAGAAAAGGCTTTTTCTCCTCTAGGGAAGAATATAGAGAATGATACACAAGATACTTGCAAAATGTGGGCTAATTCTTCACTTTGAGCGTAGGACTGACAGTTTTCTTACAAACTTATGCAGTAGGTTTTTTTTCTGAAAACTTCTGTTTAGGAACACTGTATTCATAAATACAGTCCTTTTTGAATTTTACAGTGTTAGAAAGATGTGTTTGAAGAATACCATTGGGCATCTGCAGGTATTTAAATGACTTGTAGTGGATAGCACAAGCTTAAATTGGCTATTTGCAGAAGCTTGCTTTGTTAAGCAAAATTGGAGAGTTAAGAATCCTAGTGAAGTACCTGAAGGATGTGACATGAGCCATTTTTGGGAACATTGCTTAGCCTGGTTTCAAGGAGGAAGGGATAGGGGAGTGATTAAATTAAGAACCATTTGAAATGTTCAGCAGCCGACTGCATTGAGTGCTGCAGTGTTATGGCAGTTTGGTCACAATCTTCTTGAAGTAGTGCTTAAAGTAACAGTTTTGTTGCATTATCATAAGGATGTCATTATCTCCAATGAAGTTGAAGATAATGGGAAACTTGCTATTCAGAAGTTCAGAGATAATGCTAAACCTCTGAAATTCAAACTTCCTCATGTATTGGGTACATATGGCAGAGGCTCTTCTGTTATCTTAAGTGGAAATAAAGCTTCTGTCTGCGTACAAAAAACTTCTCATTGCTAAACGAAGAAGCTTGTGTTGGGATACACAGAATCTGTTAATTAAAAAGAGGTACGGGAAGCCTGACTTGTGTTCTCAGGGATGAGGAGAACATGAATCACCTCTTGCAGTTCTTAAGTGCTTTAAGTGTAGATGCTGGTAGTTCAGCAGCATTGTACAGATTCTGAAAATGGCAGTTTTATACCTCTTGGATAGTAATGTTTTCATGAGAGTACTGTCAGAGTATCTTCAAATATATTGTTATGTTTGCAGAGGGAAATCCAACGTCACAGCATTTCTTAAATGAGACTTTTCCCATTGGGTTGATCTAAATTGTATAAACCTGCTTTCATTAAATGAACGTTTTTATCAACTGGGAATTGTATAAACAGAATATATTTGTATAAACAGAATATATTTTGGCTTTAAAAAATGGACATTTCTGAAACAGCAGCAGCAGACCAATGGATTTAAAGAAATTAAATTTTGAGTGTAGCACGTGAAGGTTGTAGAGCAATTCTCGGTGCGAGACTGTTGGGTTTGAATTGCATAAATTCTGAAGGACTGTGCCGTGGGGTCTGCAGCAGGGTTCGTGTGCCATTAGATGGAACAGTGCTCGAATCCCTCCCGAGGAGCCCCGGCGTGGGTGAGTGCTGACTCTGTTACCAGCTCTGCTGGGTGCTGTGCTCACGTCCTGGCACAGGCAGTGCTGCTGTCCAGCACCATCTCGGGGGTTTCAGTGTGACAAACCCACTGGGGCAGTGATGTTCCCACAGCAAAACAAAGCACTGCTCAGGATTAAATGGCTGCTTCAGCCCTTACTGGTATTCCTACTTATAAATCAAATTTATTCATGCTTCAAAAGGCTGGATATTTTAATTAATTGTGCCCTCTAGCTGAGCTGTGAAACTTCTGAACTGTCTGCAGGTTTAAAATATTTTAAGTAGAGCTTTTTTGCTTTATTTCAATTTCAAGTGTGGCGAAACATCTCGAAACTAGTTCATTTAGATGCTTTGTAGTACATGAACTGTGGGGCAAGTAAAAGTAACATTTTATTGCTTTGCTCACTCTGTGCTGAAGGTAGGATCCTAAAATTCAGGTGTGCAAAAATAAGTAGGGTTATATAGATGTTTATTTCTTGGGTTATTTGTATGGTTTTACATCAAAATGACACACTTTTGAAAGCAGTGCGAATATAGCCAGCTTGCTTTGTCAAACTGCCTGGCACGTAGGGGCAGGATGGAATCAGTCTTCTGCACCACGACTGTTGCAGATCTGCTTGAGGAGACAATGACCATTCTCGTTCCTCAGTAAATCTTTTCTACATTACAAATTGAATCATGTTGCAATTTGATCCAAGTGGTTTTGCTGAAAAAAAAAAAAAATAAAGGGCAATTACATTTTTCATTGTACGTTTATGGTTTGTGCCTAAAATCAGTCTGGTGGCTGAAGCTCTCGAGCAGGGATTTCCCCTTTACTGTGCATGTATTTTATATACTGTAGGGAACAGGCAGGTGGGTGTACAGGAGTTAAGATGTGGAATATTTGAAAGCTTGCAGTTGGAGTGTCACTTCTGGCTAATCAGTGGTGTCAGCCATGAATTTAAACAGTGTAAAATTTTCTTCAATGATCCTATTGCCAAAACACATTAAAATCTGGGATTATATTTATACCCTGTGTAAGAAGAGACTGAAATATAAATCATGTGGGTGCCACAAGAGGCAGCATACTTGGTGTGTTAAAATAAAGAGCTGATCATAAATCCAGGGATTACCTGAAGTGAGTTTCAGGGAGGACTTGAGAACTATTTCAGAAACCGTCTCTTTTTAAAACGAAGGACTAGAAATCACGATAAGGTAACCTTCCTTACTTATATTTCCACTTCAATATTAAACTGTAATTTTGCCTTTTTAAGAAAAATATTTCTCTGTAACTGTAGTGCCTCATCTCTTTCTGAGGCCACTCCGGAATGGAAACTTGAATGTGTTGCTGCAAGTTGTTGGAAATGTATGAGAATTAACAGCAGATCTGCTAGAAGTGATTTTAAAGGTACAGGTCCATTTTGTTGTACAGGAATTCAGGTTAAACATGATGATAATCAGGAAAAAAGTAATGGACACATTGGATGATACGTAAAAGTTGGTGGTTTGGGGGTTTAACAATTTAAGATTTCCAGGGAAGGGAAGAGCAGGGTTTGTCTTTTCATGAAAACTCTGAAACCATTCCAGGTGCCTCTCGCAGTCGTGTCATACCCCTGTAAAACTCTGTTATGTCCGGGGTCTCCTCATCAGTGTGGAAGATCCAGGACACTGTGGAAGCTTCTCCTTTCCTGGGGTGGCTGGAGGGGGCAGGACAGCTGCTCTGGGGCATCCTCAGTGCTAAGAGAGGAATATATTGGAGTACCTGGGCCTCTTCTGTCCAGCATTGCAGTATTTCAGCAGTAGAACAAAAAGGTTACTTGTTTAACCTGGAAAAGCAATATACTGCTAGGAGAATACATAGCTCCCCTCCCCATTCCTTAAATTAAAACTTTTGTGTTCATCAGAATCACAATTTAATGTATATTTTTTAATGTATATTTTAAAATCACGAACTATGGCAAATCTTTAAATAGAATAATATAAATCAGATAAATTCTACTTTATGGATAGTTATTCATCAACACGCAATTTTTAAAATATCTCTTGTTTAGCAGTTGGTATTACTAAAAAAAAAAGAAAAGGAAAAAACAAAGCCTTAATGAACATATGAATTATTTCAAAATTCTGCAAATGAAAATGTGGAGTTAAAAGATGAAATCATATTTAACATAACTAAAACTCTAAAATTGTAACAATTACAGGAAATCACCACTGGAATTTTAAAATACAGTTTTTCCAAAGCTTTTCTGTGTAATGTGTGCATCTTTGCCTTTTCCTTATTTGCTCCCATTCAACCTTTCCTGTTACTGACTTGGGTTTGTCTTTTTTCCCTTTAGAGAGTTTTGAGGTGACAGTCACCAAAGAAGGTGATAAAGGGTTCTTTCTATCCCTTTTATGAATATTAACCTACTAACTTTGGTTATGAAATGGGGAATCAGCACTGAAACAGAAGATCCTGTCATGCTCTTTTGTCCCATTTATTCTCCCAGTTTTTTTTCTATTTTGAAGTATATGGATTAAAAACTGTTATGTAACCAAACCCTTGGCTAGAAATATCTGTAAATCAGACATCCATTTGAACCATTTGGGGTTATTGTACATGGTGTAGACACCGAAGAAGTTGTTTGGGGAAAATTAGCATTTTCTGATATTTTCACTTGTAGATCACTCCTTGGGGACAGCTGAAGTTCTCCATATGCTTTGTGAAGTAATGTTTAAGTGCTGAGGCATTACAGCACCTTCCCTGCAGTACACACCCTTCAGGACTCACTTCAGTGGTTTAAAATATGAATCAACCTCCCTTTTTTGAATACCTCTAGACATGTTTTCATTAGGAGTGTATTGTTGGTGCTAAGAAACCACTGCAACTATAATGACAAAACAGTGGGGTTTGTTGGTGTAAGAAAATTCTCATCAAAATATAACAAGTTACAGAGGTAGAAACACAGTGTAGGTGATCAAACAGTTTATTGAGTGGCTTTTCTTGTGTGCTGGGCTTACCCAGCTGTGCCAGCCAGAGTCTTGTAGTGTAGCCTTAGGCTTAGAAGTGTTTAAAAATGATGTGCTGGGGACTTCTCTTCCAAGTTTGTAGGGTGAAGAGTTTGAATAGAAGGAAAGCCTTCTAAATCATTCCCTGAGAGCTTCCTTGACTAATATTTG
Organism: Gymnorhina tibicen; assembly: GCA_013399875.1. Taxonomy (NCBI): domain Eukaryota; kingdom Metazoa; phylum Chordata; class Aves; order Passeriformes; family Artamidae; genus Gymnorhina; species Gymnorhina tibicen. The sequence goes on from VXAZ01001655.1 coordinate 639,356, forward strand.
GCCCATGTTAGTAGATAGCTGTTGAAATGGATGCCTGAGAAGTTGGTATTTCTACCTTTCTCATTCAGTAGTTTATTTTGATTCCCTGATTTTAGCCAGGTACATTGCACAGGAAGACTTTGTCCTTTGATCTGTTGACAGAATTTCTGTAATTATGGTGCTGAACCTGTACTCGAAGCTTTTTCATCCCTCGACTTGTAACTGTGCATTTTAACCTCTTGCTCTGGTCAAAGTAAACCAGCTGCCCAGCTATTGCCAGTAGCTTGGCATAGAAGACATTACCAGTGGCCTTGGCTGTATGCTCACCTAAGATCTACTCTTGCCCTAGAGCTGTCTCAAGTACTCCTGTGAAATGCCTGTCTACATTTCTCTTTTTCTCTTTTTGTACTCCTGCATGAATGGATGCAAAGTAAACAAGTTGCTTGGAAGGCAGACGTTTGCTTCTTTTTACTAAAGTTCCCAGAATTCACCCATTTTAAAGCACAGTGCTCTTGCTTTGTCCACAGACCCTCACAAACCCTTGGCTGCAAAATATTTGGTCGTTTATTTTAAAAATGTATCATCATGATGACTGGTTCTAACCTGTCTTTACTTTAACTCTGTAGGTGAGATTTGTGGATTTAAAATCCACGGGCAAAATGTTCCCTTTGAAGCAGTTGTAGTGGATAAATCCACTGGTGAGGGAATAATACGCTCTAAGGAAAAGCTTGACTGTGAGCTGCAGAAGGACTACACGTTCACCATCCAGGCCTACGACTGTGGGAAGGGACCAGATGGAGCAAATGCAAAAAAATCCCACAAGTAAGTCAGTCTGGGGTGGGCTGAGGGGAAGTTTGGCTCCAAGGGGTCTCCTGCTTGTGGTGATTTATGGTCTGTGTATTGAGAGTAAATGTGAACCAGGTGTTCATACTGGAGGGCTTTTCACGTAACCACAGAAAGGGCCAGGTTGGAGGGGACCACGCTGGGTCATCTGGTCCAACCTCCCTGCTCAAGCAGGGTAATGGCGGTAATAAAAAGAGCAGCCAAATGGACATGAACTGCTTGGACATCCCTTCGTTTGTATTTTAGGTGGTACTGCTTTATCCCTTGGTGTCTCTGAATTTACATTAGAAAACCAGGTGGGGATAGAAGCGGGAGAACTGTTGATACATTTAAAATCTGTCCTGAGTTTGCATGGGATAGCAAGCCTGGACATTGTTTTGGAATTCAGTTTCTAAATCCAAATAACTGGTTCAAGAAGTCAGTGTATATTAAGCGTAACAAAATGCCAAAGCATACATGTTTCTATCATTTCCAGACAGCCTCACCAAAGAACCCCAGATCAATAGCGTGGGGCTCATCTCTGCCTACATTAAAGAATGGGAACAAAGCAATCTTTAGCTAATCTTTATCTAAGGAAAAACCACAATATAAAATAGTCTCTAGAAAACCCACTTGAGAGTAACTGTTTGAGATTCTGGTGTAAACATCTGCAGAGCATGTGGGAGATGAGCAGTTGTGTGAAGCAGAGAGGGGCATAAGTAAGATGAGGAATAGAGTAGCAGAGGTCAGCTGGTGACAAACAAGACCTTGCTGCTCTATAACTGAATGCTTCAAGTAGGCAGCAGAATGTTACTGCCTTAAGGATGGCACTTGTGGAAAACAGTTGTGTCCTTAAACTCTGTTTGATACTCAATTTGACTTTTGAAGGGAGTTTTCAGAGAAGGATAACAATAAGGATTTTTCTTCTTAGCATAAGCATTAGAAAACTTCTGCTTGTATGGAAGGATTATAGCAATTGAATTCTTCATTAGTTTACCTTTCATGATTCATCTTTTCTCCTTGGTCATTGTCAGAAACTGCATTATTTTCCTGGTCTATGTATACCAGCAATCAGTGACAGGCACAAAAGGATGGAATTCAGGATCCAGTCTGTTTAGGATTATCTGTCTGTATGATGTGTTAAAGTGTATCTGCCACTTCTGGGACTCTTCTGTTTAAATTGTCTGATTTCTCATTTCTACATGCAAGAAATAAGCCAGTTTTCACTGCCTTACACAGCTGAGTACTTTATTAGCTCAATAAAGCCAATCAAATGCACTTGACTGAGCTCTAAGACCAGTCTTAACTGTCATTCTTGTTCACATAAAATAAAAATTGGGTGTTTGTATCAAATACTCTGACAGCAGAAAAAACCTAGGATTGTACTATTTTAACAAAAGCAAAAGCGTGTAGCTCTGTTCTGTTGGATTTCTGTAAAGTGGCAGCAATTTGTTGGTTGCAGTACAAGGGTTTGAGTTTTATTTGCAAATAATCAGCGATAGTAAACAAAACCTAGAACTACACTGAATTATATAGCAGCACACTGGAGAAACACCCACTGCTTTCCTTGTTAGGGTAGTTGAGATTGTTGGGTTTATTAGTCATTGGTTGCTTCTTTCTGAGAGCTGGAATGCTGAAGGATGGCTTCATGTGGAAAAGAGGGAGCTGATTTGGCAGAATTTGTAATACCCTAAAAGCATTTCTTTGAACAGGAGAAAAGTGACAGTCATTCAGAACCAGGTACAAACATTCCTGTTAATCAAACCCCAAACCTCCACATTCACAGAAGTAAGTGGACTGGAAGAAAAAAAAGCAAATGTAAATAGTTTTTTCCTTGTTTAAAGTACACAGGAAATAGACCTTCAAAACAAGTTTTCCTTTTCTGTTCCTTGGTTTGACCTAACTGTGTAATTCTTGCAACAGATAGTCTCTGGTAGTATAAATGTCACTTCCCTTCGTTTCAGTGGTGTATTACATGGTATGGGAAGACTGGCTTGAGGTTAGTTGGAGGGAGGCCATGTGGAATGCATTGCACTGGACCAGTGCAGGTTCAGAGCTGTCAGGCTGAAAGACTGACACGGCTCTGGTGGCAAAGAGGGAGCTGCTGTATCCCCGTGCTGGCAGGAGCAGAGCTTGCAGTCTCTGGGAGCCCTTTCTGTGTCCTTGCAGGGCCACAGTCCACATCCAGGTGAACGACGTGAACGAGTACGCCCCGGTGTTCAAGGAGAAGTCCTACAAGGCCACGGTCATCGAGGGCAAGAGGTACGACAACATCCTCAAGGTGGAAGCCGTGGATGCAGATTGTTCCCCCCAGTTCAGCCAGATCTGCAGCTACGAGATCGTGACTCCGGACGTGCCCTTTGCCATCGACAAGGACGGTAAGAGACAGAGCCAGGCGGGGTGGGAGTGACTCTCACTGGTCACCCAAAGAACAGGAGTCACGCTGGTCAGCACTGAAGTACAGCACACGTGTTAAACAGCCCAGTTAAACAGAGGTGTTCCCTTCAGCAGCTTGAATTCACAGTGAAAAGCGAGATGTCCTTCAACACCATGTGCCATTACTGATGTCAGGAGCAGATGAAGTTTTGCATGTGTGTTTCTTGAAAAATGCTTTTCAAAATAAAGGAAATATTATAGCTCTACTATGTTTTAAAACATCTCTTAGTAGTTTTGGGGTTTTTGCCTGTAGTTTTCCATTCTGAATTAGGATAACTTCAGCTAATGAGCTTTCAAAAATGGGATTCCATGTGTGTGCTTTTCACATTTGAGATGCTCATATGAGGCTCTGGAGTTCACAAGTGTTGTGCTTATTGGTTTTGAAGTGTAGTGATCTGTTTAGGTTGTTTCCTGACATCCAGTGATCCATGGACCCTTCAAAATCTGTAAATTACTTCTAGTGGTTCAGGCAAGCTGCATAAGCAAAGTTAGCGGGTTTTAGTGGGCTTTAGTTTGAGGTTTTCTGGGCTCCATATTGCCAATGGATTATTTTCATGGGTTTGCAAATTTTAGAAAAGTTAGTGAATCCTGGCATGTGCCAGTTATTTTATGTATCAGTTTGTGTATCAGTCACCATTCATAAACAGTTTCATTTGGAGTAATGTAATATCCTGTGAAGAGCTGGAGAAGTACCTGCTGTTCTGTGCGTGTGTGCTCATCTCTGCTTTTATGTAATTTTAAGGATCTGGGCCTGAAGTCTGGCATTGAAAAGTCAAATAGTGCAGGGTAATTCACTTGCATATGGGTCTGAGTCTGTATGAAGTACATAGGTGGTACCTGTGTTGTAGTCCCCGAGCCACCAGCTGGGATGGCTGGGGAACAAGGGGGCTCAGCAGCTCAGTGGTGGGTGAATTCAGAGATCTAACACCCCCCACAAGACAGCTGGCCAGGATCCCCTCACCTGGTCTTGTGACCTGTGCGAGGAGGGTCCCCCTGGTTGGTCAGCAGCCNAATGACCCTGAAGAATTATATTGATGTCTGACAATTGCCTTTTTTCTGTGTCAGGTTATATAAAAAACACAGAAAAGTTAAGCTATGGTAAAGAACATCAGTATAAACTGACAGTAACAGCCTATGACTGTGGGAAGAAGAGAGCTGCTGAGGATGTGTTGGTTAAAATTAGCATTAAGCCTACGTGCAAGCCTGGCTGGCAAGGTTAGTTTGCTCTCCTTCCTCTCTGCTTTTAGCATTTGCTGGTATCTTCAGTTAAACATGAGAGATCTTTAATATTGTTTCTTTGGATAAATATTCAGGTTGGAGCAAAAGAATAGAATATGAGCCTGGCACGGGTTCTTTGGCTCTGTTCCCTGGCGTGCATTTGGAGACGTGCGATGAACCAATAACCTCAGTTGAAGCGACGGTGGAGCTGGAAACCAACCACATTGGTAAAGGCTGCGATAGAGACACCTACTCTGAGAAATCCATCCACAGGCTCTGCGGTAAGCAGGCTTTTCTTAAAATCAAAGTGGTCTCTCTTGCTTACTAGTTTTTCTTTGAATTTTATGTTAGACTAGAAATCAATGAGTAGATCTGGTCTTCATTTGCACATAGTTCCCTTCAACTGGTTTCCTAACCGGCAGCAAAAGGCAGCCTGAAGATAACTTCTACAGTAATTCTCAAATGTGGTAAAGAATCTCTTTCTTCTGCTTCTCTGCTGTCTTATGTAGACTAATAATGTCCCTTGCATGAGATTTGTGTTCAAGAGCTGGAAGAATATCTGTGGAAGGGCGTAGCCATTAAAGCCTCTCTGTTTTTCTGAGCATGATGAATGTAATGGCTGCAGTCTGAGAAATACATGGTGAAAAACTAGAGAAAACCAAGAGTGGTTTGTAAAAAAAAAAGTTAACTTGGATCAGGTAGGTTTGTACCGTGCTTGCCCTAGGAATAAAGGCCCTTGGCATCCACTTACGCTGCAGTTAAAGGTCTTATAAAAAGTCATTGAATCCTTTGTAGCCATAGGGAAGAATTGAGATGACAGGATAAATTATCACTCATGATTTATGTCTTCAACCTCAGTTGAAGGTAATTGAAAGTCTGAATAGCATGTAACCCCAGAGACCCAGGCAATTTCTGAGCTGTTCCCTGATTGAGGTCAGTGTGACGTTAAAGCTACCTGCTGCTGACTGTGCCATGTGAGCTGGGAGGGAGTGCTTGTGCACTCTCTTTAGCTGGATGAATTCTGGTCTCACAACTAAATAGAGTGTCTAGAGAAAGGCATTATGCTCGTGGGTCTGAGGGACAAGTGGAAAGGGTTCCTGAGATAGAGGCAAAATGAGGTTCTACAGCTGTGAAGATTAAAACTGCTTTGCTTATTATGAGATTAGTTGTCTACTCAGAAGTCAAATTTGTGGAAGTTACCATGGTATTAGATGCCTGTGTAATTAGTGCCGCATTATTTAAAAGGAGAATTGCTCGATGGGTAGCGCATAATCCTGACAGTTGGTGCTGAGAAATTAGTGCTGAGATAAACAGTTGAATTTTAAACCAGTGGTGGTCTTTTAAATTTCTGTTTTCATGTGAGCATTTGTGTTGTAGGTGCTGCTTCTGGCACAGCTGAGCTGCTCCCCCCTCCAAGCAGTGCTGCTAACTGGACTGTGGGGCTGCCGACGGATAATGGCCACGACAGCGACCAAGTCTTCGAGTTTAATGGCACACAGGCTGTGAAGATTCCAGATGGTGTTGTCACAGTCAATCTGAAAGAGCCCTTCATGATTTCAGTATGGATGAGGCACGGGCCTGGAACCAAAGAGAAAGAGACAATTCTGTGCAATTCAGACAAGACAGGTTTGTCAATACTTCGATTATAAAAAGTCTTTTTGGTTGGTTGGTTTTTTATGCGCTCTGGCAGCGCATGTGACAACCTTCAGTGTTTTCTCCACCTTAGGGTTTTCTTGGAATTGAAATGAAGTTGACTTTAAAAATCACTATTGTGCTTATGTTTAGGCTCGGCCTTAGATTATGGAGCTTCAGAGTGGGCAGACTTGGTTTGTTAATTCTATTTCAGTTTACATTATGCACTTCTTTTGCTGTGGTAGATTACTTATTCTGGCAATGCAGCCTCGAGTTTGCATCTCCAAAGATAGCCTTGTTCTTGATGCTGCCTAAAAACATTAAGACACACATATCAGGTCTAGTGACAGCATTTGCTGCTGTATCTTTTTTTTCCCTAGGAGGATTTAATTTCTCTTTCTCCAGAGATGAAGTTTCTGTTATTCTATGTGTAATTTCACTCTCTGCTTATGACACAGAAACAATAATTTTGAAAATGCCGTTAATAAAAAGGAAATGTGATAACGCTGTTTCCATAATTGCCGTTTGTAACAAAAAAGGCTCTTCTGTTTGCAAATAGAGCTCTTTTTCTCCTGCTGACAGGTTTCTCTCTGGCTCTTCGATGCTGTGCCTTGGTTTAGGTTGGGTTTGGATAGAGATACGTCTGTCTGTTCTGCAGTCTCACGGGTTCTTCAAGAGTGTTTACCCTCACTACTGCTGCAGATGTTTTACAGTCCTCTTACCATGCCTGATTTACTTCTACATTGATTACTGCCTGTCAGTTACTTTGCGATTTTAAGTGTGAAATTGCAGAACAGGTGGATTTTGTTCTTAAGGTTTGCAGAAAATAATGCTGTTAATTCAAACTGCCGTGCAGATATGAACCGGCACCACTACACCCTGTACGTGCACAACTGCCGCCTGGTCTTCCTCTTCCGCCAGGATCCTTCCGAGGGAAAGACCTACAAACCTGCTGAATTTCACTGGAAACTGAATCAGGTGAGTCTGGAAGGACACTTGGTAGAGGGCTAGAGTGAAAGCCACCGAAGACTAGCGTCCCTGGTAGCGTACTTATGAATAAATACTTTCTGCAACTCCAAACTCCTGATGGCCTGTTCTGTAGCACCCAGCAGTGCTTGTTTTACTTGTGATCAAGTGTCAGATTCAGCTTCACCTTTCCATCTTGAATAGAAAATAGAAAATACAGAGTCAGACTTATAGCTGTGATGTCAGTTATCTCACTAAATGCACTCTAAGGTGGAGTGCATGAAAAAACAGGAAGTATTTATTCCAGGTTGTTTATAGCATTCAAGTACTTCTGAGCATGTGACGTTTTCCCAGCCCTCTGGTTCTGAGTGACAAATAGTCATGGTTTTTTTAACAGTTGCTCTCATCAAATACCTGTCCTTTGTCAAGTAATGTTGTCTTATAACAATAGTTCAGGATGTGCTTGCATGTAGGTACGTATTTTTAGAATGAAATATGCTGTTATTTAATACAAAAATTAAAGGAAAGGAAGCATGTGCAGCTTCCTGTATTGGCAACAGAATAAAGAAATTTCTTTATTATAATAAGAAGAAGTTTCTTATTATAATAAGAAGAAAACTTCTTATTAATGTTTGGGAGTCAGTTTGCTTTTCAGATATGTGCCATGTGTGTGAAAGATGAACTGTGTCTGTGCAAGCTTGTATTGTAGGTACATCTGCACGTGTGTTTATGTAAAACATGCACCAGATCAGTTATTGAACTGTAATGGAAAAGAAGAAATGACAGCAGAATTTTTAAAACCCTCTCCACTCAGGTGTGTGACAAAGAGTGGCACCACTACGTCGTCAACGTTGAATTTCCCGCAGTGACTCTCTACGTGGACGGTGTTTCCTATGATCCTTTCCCTGTCACTGAGGATTACCCACTCCACCCTTCCAAGATAGAAACACAGCTGGTGGTTGGAGCGTGTTGGCAAGGTAACTATTTACAATTGTTAGTACTTCTAATTAACTTTTTTAATGAAATCTTTGTGGTTATCTAGAAGTACCCAGCAGATCTTTTTAGTGCATGAAATGTAACTTGTTTTGCCTCTTGCAGATTGTTTTTGCTCCAAGCTGGTATCACATATTTCCTTGAGTCATTTTTTCCGTGAGTGTTTGTTTTCTCATTGGCCACAGGTGTGTGAAGTACAAGGCTGCTCACTAGCCTGTATTCCATCAACATGATTTTTGTGGTGGCCATGGGAATACCGATAGATTGTTTTTAATAATAGTTGTAGCAGTACCTCATATACTTCAGATTACTAAGCAGAACACTTCATTTCAAGCAGGTTGAAAAGCATCTTGTAGGAAAAGTGTTCTCATCAATGGAAGCCTGTCCAGCAGACAGCTCTGCAGAGCAACACAGCAGTGCTGTCCTTTGGGTATTTTACCATTTCTGCTTATAAAAATAGACATCTGCTTTACTGTCTGCTCTATTCAGGCTGCTCTAAGTTACATATACAGCTCACCTTCAAGAAGAGAGAGATTTGATCCTTTTGAAGAGTTCTTTTAACATTTATTTTAAAAATTTAAAAGCCAATTTTCATTTTTGGTGCTTCCATCTGAAAAATTGACTGCTTAATACGTGCAATGCTCTTATTGATTAAGAAATCTGTGTTGATAATGGCTTCTTTTGATCAGCTTTCAATACCTTTTGGTGATTTGCTGTATTAGTCTGGATCTCACTGTAATTTCCCCTCAAATGGAGCCAGTTGTTAGACCTGTGTTGTCTTCCTCTAAAGGTGGTTTGTGAGAGGTTTGCTCTCTTGGTTGAAGTGTTCTGCAGTTCTTGCTGATGTCACTGCTGCTTGTGCGTGGGGCTCTTTGGGTTGTGGTGCCCTGACTGTTCCTGTAACAACACAGTGATGCTTCTTCACTGCAGTGCAGCTCTTCGTGTTTCCAAGAGCTCAGAATCCTTGAGAAGCTGGGTCCAATATAAGCAAACGTTGAGGATGTGCTGCTTTGTATTTTCTGGGATTAGAGAGTTTGCCAAATTGTAACTACTTGGTCCTTTCCCTATTGTCCTGTTCTTTGTCTTGCTTTTCTACAGAATATACAGGAAATGAAAATGACAATGAAACTGTGCCCGAGACCTCTGCAGGTTGCTGGAGTTTTTTCCCTACTGTTTTATTTCATTTTTAAGCCAAGACATTGCTTCATCTCGCACACAGCATGAAATGCAGGCATTGCATTTGGGCCATTGACCTTCACATAATCCTCTCCTAGGCTTGTGTCTTCATTGTGCTTCTATTTGCAGAGCATCATCAGCTGACTTCTGCTTGGTTTTGGGGGTTTTATTTTGTTTGTTACGGGTATTTTTTTGGTTGCATCCAAATGTACCTCCATGTACAAATCTGCAACCGTTGTGATTGCAGTGAAGTGGTGAAAAAAGTTGCTGATGTAAAATACCAGCTATAATTTCTTTCATCCGGTTTTGTTAAAACATAAACGCACGTCATCCTGTATAAATGTATGTATGTATGCATGTGGGTACGTGTCTTTATCAGAGAATGTATTCAGTGCATTGGGAAGGACCTCTGGAACTCGGGCACCTTTGCTCCTCACTCAGAGCAAGGCTGATTCCGTATTTAGACCGGGCTGCTCATAAAGACAGACCTGTAATTCAGGTGGAGGTCCCTCACACCTGGAGCAGGGATGCTGTCCTGGCCTGAGTAGTAGCAGGTGTTACCTCAGCAGGAAGATTCAGGTTTCATGGTTCATCCCACTGGTTCTGTGTTTGATTTCTGAGCACCACCTCGCTGTATGGGGCTTCTTTTGAAATGTTTGTCATCAACAGTCAGTTCAAGGTGGCCACAGCTGTCTGAAGGCCACGTGCATGGTGAACTGTTTAATTCTTTATTTGTGCCTGACCATAATCACAAGGTTAACACCCAGAATGGATGAAAACTAACCCGCATGTGTATAATACTGTGTGTATCAGCTGGCATACTTTTTGTTTTACAAAAGAAAAAGTAAAAAGAATCAAAACAAGTAAAGACTTTTTTCCTCCCTCATTTTTTGAAGGTGGTGAACTGCGCATGGCTCAGTTTTTCCGAGGCAATCTGGCAGGGTTGATGATTCGTTCTGGTAAACTGGAGAACAAGAAGGTGATTGATTGCCTCTACACCTGCAAAGAGGGGCTGGAGTTGCAGATGGCTGATGGTGTTGGCAAAGGTGTGAAGGTAAAGTTGCATGTGAACAAAGGGGAACGTGTATATTCCTTCCCTGATGAGAGTTACAAGTTTTACTGGCAGAGTTAACAGCTTGTCCCGAATATAACAAGCTCATCTCTTGTGGCATTTTGCATTAAAGTTACATAAAAACTAGGAAATTTTTCTTGTATAAACATGGCCTTAGGAATGAAAGTTACTCTGTTGTCTTTTAAGTCTTGAGAAACTCCATATTTGTAAGCCTCTGTTTTACCAGCTGTAACCACCAGGTTGTCTAACAAGCAGCTTCATAAAATGAGACTGTGCCTTTTCAGTAGCAAGGTTGTGTGAACAGAGCTAAATTTCTCCTTTATATTAGCTGTCTCTCTTCTGTATTACTAGAACCAGGACTATGATAGGTGCCTAGATTTTTTCTTAAAGAATGAAACACCAAATACATTCCACTGGGATAAGGCAGTGAATAGGAAGTCTAGACTGTGTGCCACAAGGCCAGGAAATAATGACCCCGTTGCTTTGAGTATGGACGTAATTACCGTGCATTTCCCAGTGCTGGACTCCAGTTTGAATTGCCAGATCACATCACTTGGTTGAGTGTTCTCTTACGGCTTTTTCCGTTTGTTCAGATCCACATGAGCCCAAGCCAGTCAACGCTGACCATAGAAGGGGATGACATAGACAGAGTTGACAAGGCCATGCAGCACATTTCCTACCTGAACTCCCGCCAGTTCCCAACCCCCGGCATTCGGAGGCTGAAGATCACCAGCGTTGTCAAGTACGTCCTGCTGTGAGCTGTGCAGTGGTGGGGGGGCCTGGTGTTCGTGGATCTCACCTGTGAGAAACAAAGGAGCCCTGGCCTACGTGACCATCACACGTTTGATGTGACCAGCACACGCCAGCGCTCTGCTTTCTGCCTGAGAATGGAGTAAGGAGTGTGTGAGATGGGGAGGAAAGTACTGCCAGAGTGCTGGGAGTGTCTCCGGTGTCACAACTTCATTAAAGGTGTTACCTGTGCCTCTAAGTCAGAATGTAGAAATGAGGCCAAATGGTAACTGTAAGTAAAAATTAATTGTAAGATTGCTCCCTTGGCAGCTATTTCATACTTTCCAGGGCAGCTGATGAATTTATCTAAGGCTCTTGGGTCCGCAACAGCTTTTCAAAAATTTATAAAGCAATTACTGTGTGTAATTGTGCCTCCCTCTGAGGTAACCACCTTGATTGCAAAACTGCTTCTGTCTCTTAGGTGTTTCAATGAAGAGGCCTGTGTCTCCATTCCCTCTGTGGAGGGATATGTCATGGTCTTGCAGCCAGAGGAACCAAAAATCAGCCTGAGTGGCATCAACCACTTTGCCCGCTCTGCCTCAGAGTTTGAGAGCTCCGAGGGCGTTTCCCTCTTCCCTGAGCTTCGCATAATCAGCACCATTACCCGGGAGGTGGAGCCGGAGGGAGATGGGGATGAAGATCCTACAGGTAACAGCCCCTGCTGCCCACCCTCACCTCACTCCGTGATCCTGGGGGAGGATCTTCCTCTCGCAGAGAGGTGTGGGTTTCTCTTTTCGTACAGAATGCAGTAAGGCAAAAGCAGGTGTAGGTCCTCTGGTCCGGGCTAACAAAAACTTACCTGGAAATGATAATAAGTCCAGGCCATTATCCTCATGCAAATACCCCTTGTTTGTATTTTGTATTTTATTTTTTAAATCATTGTTTCATGAATACTTGTTCTCCTCAGGCCCAGATTTTAGTATTTGTTCTGGTGTTTCTGCTTAAGTCTTTGGGTTTTCTCTGCTTTTCAGTCCAAGAGTCTTTGGTATCTGAAGAGATCATGCACAACCTGGATACGTGTGAGGTGACGGTGCTGGGAGAGGAACTAAATCAGGAACAAGAGAGCCTGGAGATTGACATGACACGATTGCAGCAGAAAGGCATTGAGATGAGCAGTTCCAACCTGGGCATGATAATCACAGGTGGGGGTTCCTGCTGCTGCTCTTGTGGGGAGGGTCTGAAGGGACTGACAAAGGGAGCAGTTCTGGAGAGGTGGTTTGTAACACCTTACTCTGAATACATTTGTTTTTGTTGTTTTCTTTTTTTTTTAGAATTTCAAGCTTGGACTATCTTTAGAATTCCAAGCACAGCAGTTCTGTGGAAAGCTGTGATTCTAGAAAATACAACATTCTAGAACCTTCCTTCTGTTCTTTTCTCTGACCCAGGTAGCATGTCACCTCTGGACTGTGGAGCACCAGTTAGACTCTGCCCCTGAAAAGGCTTGTTCCTTGCACAGATAAGCCAGTGCCTAGGAGCACGCATCATTCCTTTCTGTTCAGATTATGCTAAAGTATTGCGTAGAAAAGCTCCCAGAATCCTTTCAAAGGCTAGCTGGGTGTAGGATTTTATCACAAAACCAATCCACAGGATTTCAGTGGAGCCACGTGTGTGTCCGTGGTGTCACCGTTTCTGTACTCTCTGAAAGTCTGTCAGCCGAGAAAGCGTAGCTGAAGAACCAGAGCAATACTTGTCCAGTGTACGAAGTTGTACCAGGCTTTGGCAGAGCAGCTGTTGCACGTGTGCGTCTCTCCCCACAGGGGTTGACACCATGGCTAACTACGAGGAAGTTCTGCACCTGATCCGCTACAGGAACTGGCACACGGGGTCTCTGTTCGACAGGAAGTTCAAGCTGGTCTGCTCGGAGCTCAACGGGCGCTACGTCAGCAACGAGTTCAAAGTGGAGGTGAGTGAGCTGCCTGAGCCATCGCAGGGGCTGAGGAGGATGGAAGTTGTTGCCTCAACTGATAGATAATTGATCAATTACTGATTTAGATTTTGTCCCGTAAATAAATACTAGGAAATGTGAGCATTTCAGGGAATATTTTATGTATAAAGGTGGTTTTAGTCCTGTATTTCGGCTTGAAATAAAGCTGCCTAAACAGAGCTAAAATTGTTGTTTTGTAGAAGAAACAGTATGGCTAATGGAGGTGTGAAGGTGAAAAGGTTGCATTGAAAACACAGAGTATTAATTGAGCAAATGGAGTGAGAGTGGTGCTACCAGAGAGCTGAGTGGCCTTTGTGTGTCAGTTCTGGGATGCCACAGATGGACTTGCTGGGCCCTTCGCTGTTTTGCTTGTGTGGTGCATAAATTTCTGATACTAAGGGCTTATGTTAAAGCACAGAGAGGCTAAAATTGCATTTCCTCTGCAGCAGGGTACAGGTTAATTATTATTTAGTATGCTTACATCAAATATATGGAAGTATATCAGAAAATGGCATTAATGGCACTAAAATGTTAATTTTTTTCTCTTTATTTTTATCTCTTCAGAATTAAATGGTTGGGTTTCTGGAGTTTAACACTTTTGTTTGTCCCTAGGTGAATGTTATCCACACAGCCAGCCCAGTGGAACATGCCAATCACATTGCTGCACAGCCACAGTTCATTCACCCAGTGCATCATTCCTTTGTTGATCTCTCTGGTCACAACTTGGCAAACCCTCATCCCTTTTCAGGTCAGGATCCTCAGCCACTGAAGTTGAGCTGGTTTTTTGTGGTGTTGCAGAGTTTTTTCCCCAGAGTTTAAACCAGTGTGTTGGACTAATAAACCAGGCAGCTGCTTGGTCCTGTTCTGCTGTTGCCCAGGCAGGGAGGAGTATGTTTTTAGAATCCTGTGAAATTCCCTTTCCTGCCAGCAGAAGAGCTTTCTGTTGGTGTGTGTATGTTGGAAAAGGGGAGGAGACTGCAAGACCTCCATAAAGCGAGGAACTGGGTCAGAATTTCTTCTGAATGGCAGGAGGAAAGAATTGCAGTGTTATTCCCTTGATGAGTCATGGTATCTGCCCTTTCTGTGTTAATTACATTAATTTGGCATGGGTGTAGGATGTGAGAGGAAGAAAAATAGGCAATTCAGAGAGGAGTCTGTGTGTTGGTGGAATGTGCTTTCCTTTTGTTTTCAGTCCTTCAGGTTGATGTAATTCTACTTAAGGAACTGGGGTCTAGTTCTTACTTTCGCACTGACTTTTTAAGTGGCTGTAGACAAAGTGCCTTTGTGGAATATGTATAATATGGTAGTATGCACGTAGTACTTGTGTAATGCCATTTCCCCTGGCAGGTGATGGGAAGGGGAGTAGCTGTTAGCACCGTGTAAGGGTTACCATGGTTGTGTTTTCTGGCTGCAGTTGTTCCCAGCACGGCCACCGTGGTGATCGTGGTTTGTGTCAGCTTCCTGGTGTTCATGATCATCCTGGGCGTGTTCCGCATCCGAGCCGCGCACCAGAGAACCATGCGTGACCAGGACACGGGCAAGGAGAACGAGATGGACTGGGATGACTCTGCTTTGACCATCACTGTGAACCCCATGGAGGTAACCCTGTGCAGCTGGTGTGCTTTTCCAGCTGGAATGGGTGTGATTGTCCATGGGCAGAGCAGTAGAGCAGAACCCACCCCTGAGCACGGGGCAGAAACGTTAACTGGGAATTTAGAACGAATGTGCCCAATGCCAAGGGCAGTTGTTTGGGATCTTGCAGGGGTTAGTGTTTCATGATGCAGAGTGGGATTTTACAGGCCAGTGTCCAGCACTAGTGTTCATCATGTGTGCAACGCCTGCTTTTGTCTGAATTTGCAGGAATTTATTGTCAAAACATCTGTGTTTATGATGTTTCCTTCTCCTGTGGCTGACATCTGAATTTTTAAAAAATTGGGAACAAGAAAGATGTGTGACCTTCATGCTCTATCCTATTTGTAAGATCCTTTTCCAGTAGAATTTGCAGTACAAGATCACCCTTCAGAGCCAGTTTGTGCAGAGTGCCAGGATTGACAGCAGTGTCACAGAACTCTTTTACTGAGTGCTACTTCCTTTGTCTTTTCTGGTTTTTCTGGCTAATTCCTGCTGAACTTCTAAATCCAGCAAGGAATCTGCAATAGCTCTTCTCAGTATAGTGCCTTGAGTAAAGAACAGGAATTCTGGCCAGTATGGTAATGACAGCTAATTTTTGTCTGAACAGACTTATGAGGATCAACACAGCAGTGAAGAGGAGGAGGAGGAGGAGGAAGAAGAAAGTGAAGATGGAGAAGAAGATGACATCACTAGTGCAGAGTCTGAAAGCAGTGAGGAGGAAGAGGGAGAGCAGGAGGAGGACCAACAGAATGTTAACAGACAGCAGCAGCTGGAATGGGATGATTCCACCCTCAGTTACTGATTCTAGCTGCTCCCTTTGTCTTTATGTTCCCGCCCTAGAAGACTCCACTGTAACACACTCCATTGGTACCAAGGATTCATGGTGTTTAAAACAAAAAATTCATTCTGGCCAGTAGATTGAGCCCCCACACAACCCGTGTTTGTGTTCTGTCAGCTAGTTCCCTGATGTTTAGGGTTGTAGTTAGCACCTCTTCCTTCAGCCATGCCTCAGTGACTGGATTTTTTTTTACGCTCTGTGAGGAACCACCTTGCACTTTTTTCTTCGTGTTATCTCAGCTAAGTGACTCTACAGCTCTGTAGCCATTGCACATGAATTTCTGAACTGTCTTTTTTTGCTCAGTGAAACAAACTTGGCTTTGTTCCTTTTTCTCTTTTTAAAAGATGCAAAGATTGCTTGTTGACAAAGGGTAAAGCTGCTCATTTCGGCCTGTTGATTTCTTTCAGTTTTTTTTCCCCGAATTAGTGCATGTGTAAAGTGGCAGAATGAGGTTAAGATGTAGAAGATTAACAAGACTTTTTAATATTTTGTAAATATATTGGAATTATGTAATTATGTCATTTGTGGTAGTGAAAACAGGGATTGGGGTTTAAAACATGCTAAAGTGAAAAATCATGCAGCATGAACTATTCCAAGTCTCATCCTACTGCAGCAGGAGCACGGGCACAGTTCTTAGTGTAGATGTTCAGTAACTCTGTCTTGGCCTTGACTGCGATGTGCGCTCATGCCCCGCTCTCCTCGAATTCCTTCCTTTTCTTTCATCTCCTTTATTTTGCAGAGGGAACAGACAAGATTGTGAGAAGTTGTAAAGGCTTTAGGAGCCTCTGCAGAGGTTCAGCGGCCCTGTGCACTACAGTTTGTTTTTAATTTTATTTTTTTCTCCAATTAAGGCTTGCCATAAAGGCTTTTAAGTTATTGGGGAAATAACACTACAGGGACGGTGGGCAGATCTGTGTGCTGGGCTGTGGGGTGTTGCCACAGCTCCTGGTAGTTCCAGGGAGGGTGCCCGGAGTCCCGTGTGGGCTGTGGACAGGCTGGGTGTAGGGGATTGGTGGAAGCTGGGAAGTGAGACCTGGGTACCTGGGCTACCAGTCTACGTGGAATAGGGATTTGGGGTTTTTCGTTGTTCATTTTTTCCAGTTTGGCAGCGGGAGGGTTTGGGGTGTAGCTGATACCACTGAACACTCCTGCTCCTCCCCTGCAGCCCCTTGTACAGTAATTCAGACTGTCGGTGTTTTAAGCCTTTGTTTACACTTAGTAATTGTGTTTTCCTGCTGGTGAAAAACTGTAGCATAAACTATCCAACCAGAAAACCTTGGGAATCACGTTAATTCATGTGATTTGGGTTGTTTCTGATCCCAGTTCCAGTTTGGGATTGCAGAGGGCAGTAGCTGGAAGGTACGAACGTGGGGGGGGGGGGGGGGG
>VXAZ01001655.1:656242-682639 GCA_013399875.1 Gymnorhina tibicen
GGGGGGGAGCGCGGGCGGTGGGTGGGAGGGACGAGGGGGGGGGGGGGGGGGGGCGCTGGTTTTTCTGTCAGGCAGGGTTGTTTAACTTTATTTGGTCTGATGCAGAGTTGTGAATAATGAATTTCTGCTTGATTTCTATGGAGGTGGATTAAAGAGTAACTTGTTTGGCCTGTAACGGGAGCCTGGGACTGCTTTCCCTCCTGAGCACGGTAAGCCAAGCGCCAGCGTTTGCTCGTGGGTGTGGGTGCAGAGCCCAGCCACGTCACGGCCAGGCCAGGGCCAGGAGCACTGGGCAAGGGCCAGAGAGGGGCACAAAGGGTCCTGAGTGTAACAGAGAGATAAAAGATCAGGGTTGATCCACATGTTAGTACAGCTGGATTTCCAGAGCAGCCCTGGTCTCACCTAACGGGATCAGCGGGGCTTTGTTCTGGGGGAGCCTGGACTGAGGAGTGCCTTTACACTAGAGATGGACCTGGCAGCAGGGAAAGAACCCACACCAGAGCTTACTGTTTTTTGGGGTTGTTTTTTTGGGTTTTTTTTTAATGTAAAATTTTAGATTTCTAAAATGGGAAAATGGTTTTGACTACTTACGTGGTAATTAACTGCTAGTTTTAAGTAAACTGGGAAACTTTTAACTTATGTCTGACAGTTGTCCTGTGTTAATGTGTAGAAGACTTATCCTTCCATATACTGTTGCTGTAGCTGCTGTATTTTAGACCAAAACTGATCATGACTTAATGGTAATACTGAGGGGTTGTAATGTCCTGATGCAGTTTGTAGCCACTGTGGGTATAACTTTTCAGATGTGTATATTGGTAACAGGTCAGTTTGGAAAGTCTATAAGCTACAATAAATTTCTGGTTCTAAAGGTTGTTTGCATTTTTTTTTTTTTTTAACTGAGTGGAACAAAGTAGAATCCAGTTATATAAACTGTGTTAATTTGCCTCTACTGGGGGAGTAGGAGAGTTTTGTGGTCATTTCTCTCAAGCACAGAAGGACTTTGCAGCATTTGTGTACACTTTGTCAACATTTTTTATTTTTTTATTTACAAAACATGTACCTAAAGCAACTGAACAGCTAAACATGTAAACATTCTTCTTGCAGAACCACAGTTTGGCTTAAAAAAATACTTCTTTTTTCAAGGCAACAGAATAAGCACAATCAGTTTGTACAGAGTTAAAAAAAAATAATGACAGAAACATCTCTAAATAAATAGAAATAGGTCTATCATTCTGAGCATATTTATAAAAATGAGAAGCCACTTGTAATGAAATGGAGTATTTTTGAAAATGAAGTTTCAATCTTTAGTACAAGTCAACTTGCTGAAAACCATCAGGTGAGCTGCTGCTTTGTGAATTTGGAGTCAAAGGCTCTTTGCTGACCCAGCAGAGCTGTCAGAGATTTATCCAAGATACTCTCCCAGGGTGTACAAGGAAGAAGGTCCACAAGACGACTCACTGAATTTTTACTGCTTGTAGGTAAGTCAAGTTTCCAGACTAAGTAACTCTGTAAAACTGTGCTCAGTTCTTGCAGTTGATACTGATACACCTTTGTGTTATTGCACTTCTCAAAGTGAGGGACAGGACAGGAGCCACTGCTCTGAAATCTGTGAGGGCCTGACATTTCTGCTGTGAGACCTGGGAGGGACTCAGGAGAGCAGGGTCCCACTGCTGCAGCATCCTGAACACCAGGCTCTGGCACTGCAAGAGAATTGCTTTTCCAGCTCTGGAATTGTAGTGTCTTCCCTTCCACAGGAACCTGATTGGGGGTGTGGTTTCAGTGCATCTCACCTTGCACAGGGCCCAAGATTTTTTTTGCATACTTTTTGCTCTGTAAATCAGTTTAATAAGCAAGGAAATAGCAATATTTACTCTCTAAAATGGAGCAGAGGTACAGGACTGTTTCTCACTGATCAGCCTGCATAGAGCTCTAAATCCTGCAGTATTTCCCTCTAGTACCAAAGCAGCTGTTAGAGCCTGAGTGCTTCAGTCACAGTATCATCTGGAAGTGTAGGAAAAGGGGCTCTCCCAGGGTTAGATTAAATTAAAATGAGGTGTCTTCTATGCTAGAACTGCTGCTTCTACCAACAGGTGCTTGAGAGGCAAGAGGGTTTGTATGAATGGATCCAAACCACAACAGACCTCACAGCTTAACATCTTTTATGAAAAGAAGCAGTAAGTACTTTAATTTGAAAATGCAGTCTTAGCGTTTTCAGATTTGAAACCAAAATAAATGCAGGAATTACTTGAGGCTCAACTAAAGCCTAACTTTGGAAAGCAAAGTAAGTACCTGATCCAGTGGCCACTCCAAAGCTGCTCTTGTGCCATCACTTCTAGACAGCAATAGCTGAGTTCCAGCTCAGTTTCAGAACACTCTGGCCTCTGGAGCAGACAAAGCAATATGACAGCTTGGCTGTTCTTATCCTGTCTCAAGGCAGAGTAAAACCATTTGTCCAGTTCAGCTTCAGTGTGCTTTGAGCTGACCCACCTGGGTGGACACTGACACAGGGCAGGAAGAGTGACCACAAGCTGAAGTTAATGCCTCTAAGCTGTAATAGCAGTGACCCAGAAGATGGGCTACAGGCATAGGGGGATCTCTGGTCAGCTGAATTTTCAAGAAAATAGAAATACAGACATTAGCACACTGGAGGGATGTTACAACTGCCTCAACCATTGAAAGATGTTTTTGAAGCTTAAGGAGTTCTTAAGGGTACAGTACCTCTACCTACCTTTACTGTACGCAGGAGTTTTATTGCCTCACGTCTCTCCCTTGTCCCCCAAAGCTCTACAGCAGCCACAGTGGTGTGGCTGAGGACAGGCCAGCAGTTTTTCAGTCATGCAGCAATGTCTGATCTCTGGGAACGAGGTGGGGGATCTTCAACACTGCACCATTCTTCAGTCTTTGGGAACCTGTCTGTGCTGGACTCGGGGCTGTTACATTCTCCTGAGCAGGTGCAGGCTCCTGCTCTACTGCCTGTTGTCTTTGGATACGTTGTGTGCCAGCCAGTTCACTTTGGTTTTCCAGCTCTCTCGCAGGGCTTCATTAAACTTCAGTCTGAAGTGCTTCAGTGCCTCCTCATCAGTTTTCCCAAGGGCCAGGGAGTCCTGTAGGCAAGAGGCACAAATCAGTGCACAACTGAACAAGTCACTGCTCACCCAGTAAGATGTTTATTCACAAGAAATTACTCCATTGAAAGGAGGAATGGAGTAGCCATCAGTTGTTTTTAATTGTTCCTGTAGTTGAAGGGGTTTTTTCTCTGATAAACACTTGCACCCTCTGCTTATGTTGGTGCAGGGAAAGAGCAGGTTCTGTATTGCTCTTGTACAAAGTGTTCTGCAGCTGCCAGGGATGGGTGGCTGTAATGCAGGAGGCAAGCTAGGAAATGAGAGCCAAAGGCTTTGTCTCCTTCCCTGCAAGCTGGTGCCTGCTGCCTTCGTGGTGAAGAACCTGAAGGGATTTCTGAGCACCAGGACCTGGCATTTCTGATGTCCTGCACATGGACACTGGACATCCACTCACAACACTGAGTCCTGGAGCTCATCTGCTTCTAAGGCTCTGTCCTTGCACACTGAACTCCTCCTGCTCACCCAGCCACAGGCTCAGGTGTTCAGCTTTAACCCCTCACCTGGGCTCTGCCTCTTACCTTTAGGTACTGGATGTCTTTGGAGCAGCTGAGCTCTGGCAGCCCAGCAGCTTTCATCAGTGCAAAGAGGTGCAGGAAGAGGAGCCCGTGGCGCCGCAGGATCATGTAGGCTCTTTCACAGTAACCCCTGAACCTGTGCCGGAGCAGATGAGGTGAAGGAATGAAGACTGAAAACTCAACCATTTTGTAAAGCAAAGCTACATAGTCTGAACTGTGCTCTCTCCAGTTTATACTTTATTTACTTTCATGTGTACAGGCACCTATAGGCTGCATATTGGTGGAAATAAATACTAAAAATTTAGAGCTTCAAAAGCTGAAGTCAAGTTTAACTCCCAGCACTTACCTTTCAAACTTCTCGTTGTTGTTAGTTTTTCCTTGCTGGATGACATGCACAAAGTCGTAGGTTAAGATGAAAGGAACTCGTTCTCTATTAATACCAAATTTAGTCTTGAAGTTTCCCAAAAAGTGACCAAAATCAATATGGAACAGCTGAAAATAAGAAAAAATATTTTCAGAATGTTACCTGTTTTAGCTGATCAGTGTTGAGTTCTCTTCCCCATTACTGTATTCAGCAGCTCCTGCCCATAGAGTTTAGGGAGAGAGAAGAATGACCTTGCCCATGCCCTCCGTTGGGCAGAGCCAATATTCCCTTGCTCAGACAAGCTGGGAGTACCTGCCCCGTCTCCCGGACCATGATGTTGTCGCTGTGCCGGTCCCCAATGCCCAGCACGTAGGTGGCCACGCAGTACCCGGCACAGGACAGGGTGAACTCCTCGATGGCTTGGTCCAAGGCGTCTCTAGAGAGGGTAAGAAAGAGAGTGAAAGATAATTTTACTTTGGACTGCAGTAAAAGCTGCCCCACGGGGCCAGCTGTTTTCAGCTGCAGGAGAAGGGAGGAAAGCTCCTTTGCACTCCTGTAGTGCTCTCTGGGGCAGGACTCCCACCCCTGCTTTACAAAAATGAGCTGCACTCACTGTAACTGAAGGGGTCTGAATAAGGTTGTGGCCACAATCTCAGTGGAACTGACTTAGTCTGAACTAAATTAACTCATTTCTAGATCTCCATGGATCCAAAGGACACACAGGGCTCTGGGAGCGATTCCTGTTGGGGCCCTGCTGTGCCAGAACAGCACTGCTGCACTGCTGCTCTCTCCTCCTCTCTCCAGTAACCCCCTGAGCCACACAGCTCCTGTGCTGCTTCCTTTTTCACCTCCCCGTTCTGGCATTACTCCTGCTGCCCTTCTTCCAGCCGGCCCCGTGCTGGCTGTGCAGCTCTGGATCAAGGTTTGGGTCCAGCCCGTGGTCGGTGCTGCCTTAGGCAAGCAAAGCTTGCAAACAGTAACCCAGAGGCCTCTGTTTCTGCTCGAGGCCCACACGGATCCACACGAGGGAGCAGCCACAGCCCTGTGGGACAGCCTGGAGTGTGCGTAGCTGAGGGAAAAGGAGCACAGCAGGAAGCAGGGAGGGAAAGCTGAGCCCACTCACCCCGGGTTCTTGGATTTGAGCCAGTTGAGCAGCGCATCCTTGTTGAAGGCGGCCGTGGCCACCATGTTGCTCTTGTTGAGCTGGATGTTGGCGATGGTGTCCGAGTGCATGACCACCTCAATCAGCCCCGTCTTGTCTCCTGTGGAGAGGCAGCCATAAGGGGTCATCCTGCAGAGATGAAAGAAAACCCTTCCACTGAAATCCTGCCCACAAGTGGGTGGTGTTGACTTTTAAGCTTTCCCTTGCCTGCCCTGTCTCCTCCCTTTCTCGTCTACAGTTCTATTCCCCAGCCCCACAGAAGCTGCCCAGCTGCTCCCAGAACCCCAGCCAGACCTCTGAGCTTGCAGAGAAAACAGCCTCACCACCCCTGATCTATCAGTGCAGCAGGACAACTGTGTGCCCACTGCTCACCTCAGGTCCAGGCCCTCCTGCTTCCACAGGACGTCCATCAGCTGGATCATCTGCAGCGTCAGCATGTCCTGGCGCAGATCTGGGCAGCATTACAGAGGAAAAAGGGTCATAAGTACCTCCCAAAGTCGCCCTCCTCCCTTTGCCACGGTTGTCACTTGCTGGTTGAGCCAGGAAACAAGACCAGCAGTGAGCAGTGTTTGCTGGGGCAGCAACAGTGTAAAACCGCACACCAGCTCCTCAACTCACACAGGATTTTACTGGCAGAGGTTTAGGCTACTTGACTCGGCCAAAGCTCTTCCCATGGCAGTCAGTGTGGCACTTCAGAAATCCCTTTCTGGGCACTGCAGTGAGCAGGAGCCACCCCAACCCTGCAGAGCTCTTTCAGACCCCACATCAGCTTTGGTTTTATTGTTCAAGGGTATCCAGTACCTCTGCACTACAATCGTAACGAAAGGGAAGCACATGAAATAGAGAGGGGAGTTTATTATGTCTTCAGATTACTGCCAAAAAACTCACCCAAAATCATTAAAGGTCCTCATTTACACAACATCTTAATGGTCCATATTTAAGCCCTCTCAGCACAGTAAATACTTGAGACTAAAAGATACATTTGCACAGGCATAATGAAGACTTACCATCTCCATTTTTAAAAATGATACCCACTCCACCTCCACCTGTCTCTTCATTATTAAACACAATCCACAAAGGTTTCATTTTGGAGTCCATGAAGGTGCACTGATCCACACTAGAGGAAATAAAAATATTACCATCAGTTTCCATCTATTAAAATATCAGCCATCCAAGCTGCCAGTCCTACAGCAACTACACCCACTGAGGGACTTGGGACTTCCACAAGGAAAGAACCTTGGGATAACCCAAAGCCTGGCTCCAGTGTGAAACAAAGCCTTTGGCACAAATTCAGAGGTGCAGATCTCTCCCTTACCAAACTTCAGCGAGGATAATGTTGGGGTTCAGGGGGGACTGGAGGTGGGAAAGGGCTTCCCTGTAGGTTTCTTGCTTCATGCACATGTGCATCATCTCCTTGGTTTGAGGCTTAGGGGCCTTCTGAGAACTCACTTTCACAAAGTCATTCAGAGCTTTCATCTTGTTGAGGGCTTCTCCCTGAAAAAAGGGAGGGATGAAACAGGGTTAACAAATAGGAAATTCCTGGAGAAAGTTTAAAAAACATTAAAGTCTCCTGTGAAATATAAACCTTGGTTCCATCTCTTACTTTCTCTTCAATTTGTAGCAATTTCACACACTGCAACAAAACAACTTGAGGAAGATCCATAATTAATTGTGGATACTCTGCTGGGCACAAATGCATTGCAGGGTAATGACTGCAGCAGGGAGAAAGCACATGATTGTGCACCAAAGGAAGAAGTGAGGCGCACTGGCTAGAAAAGTGAGGATGAGACCTGGAGCCCAGCCTGCCCTTCAGTGCTTTTGGGGAGTTCGGGTTGTGCAAAAGTGCTGCTCAGTCTTGGAAAGAAGCAGCACTGGCTTGTGGGCACAGCTTGGATACAACTTCCTCTAGAGATGAACTTGGTACAGTGACCCTTGACAGGTAAGAGAGGTTTCAGAGTGGGAAAATGCCAGGAGTAGCTGCACACAGCACCTGAGAGGGAGTCCACTGCTCTGAATCAGCCAGCGGGGATCAGCTCCCACTGAACAGCACCTCACCCAACTGACCCAGTCACAGCAGCCCTCCAGACTTTTCAAACCATTCCAGACACAGACTGCAGCCTGGGTGGGTGAGTAAGGGATGAGCAAAGCCCCGCGTGCTGGGGCTCTCCAGGACACGCCAGAACCCACACAGCCCTTACGAGGCTTTTCTTGTATTACTGATAACATTAATTTGGGAAAGCCAACAGCCAAGAACCAGCCCCAAGCAAGAGGGAAGGCAACCTTCTGGCCCAAAGCACTTTGTACCTGCTTCATCAGCACCTTCATGTGGTGGGTGCTGCCCCGGCAGTACGCTTCCAGGATCAGGCCAAACCTCAGGGACACGGCGGGAACGTGCATTTCTGACCTGGGGAGGGAGGCAGGGAAGGAGGGAGCTTAAAGCAGTGCTGACTCACTGCAGGGAGTGACTCATTCTCCCATTCACACCAGCACCAGCAGGAGGGGGGGCACACCAGAGTATTTGGCTGCTGTTTAGATTCTGTGTAATGGGGAAGGAAAAAAAATGCCCCCAGCCCAGAAGGTGATGGAGGAAAACCATTGAGGTGATGAGACATCTTTCTGGGTGACTCAATCACCAAGCCCTCCTTTGAGAACATCACTTGGGGAGCAAGAACAGTTCAGAGCTTATGGCTCAGAGCTGGCAGGGGGCCATGGAAGCCCAAAGCAAATTCCAGCTCACAGGCAGGTGTGTATATATTCACAAATATATATAAATTCTGAAAACAGAACCTAACCCAAATACCACCACTACAATGACAAAAGACAAAAATAAATGAACAAAAAAACTATATTGTGTCGTCCTGGAATAATTCTTATTGAGGCACCCAAGGTAAAAAGCAGCAGTTCCCACTTCACAGAGCAATGAAGGACGCAGTAAATGCTGGTTTCATTTGATTACTGAGAAAAAGCCTAAAACATTTGCTCTTCACCTCAGGTGCCAGAAGAGGAAGTGGCCAATCTTGCGGTTGGATAATGCCCTTTCCAGCAGGAACTTGGTTAATTCACAGTCTAAGTAGGATTCATACTTGAGCACCTGGACAAGCTGCAGCAGGTACTGGAACACATCATCATCCCTGTGGACAGAAAGGAAACACGAAAGACAACCTTATCTCCAGTGCCACAAGTGTACTTGTAAAGACAAGGCTGTCACTCTTGTTCACAGCCCCTCAGCAGCCCTGAGCAGAAATAGGAAGGGCTCTGCCTCTGCCCTGGGGACAGCACTTACGTCAGCTTCTTCAGGGAGTTGATAGCAAAGGAACCAACATAACGGTCAGGAAAGCTGAAGTCCAGCAGCTCCAAGGCATTCAGGACAGGCAGCTCTGGCCAGGTCTGAAGCAGGGAAATCATCTGTAATGACCAAAAAGAAAATAGCAGAAAGAAGGAACAAGGTTTTTATGACAGTGGATATGAATCTGAAGTTCTACTGATGAAAGAGCAGCTCCTTATGGGGGGGTCACTATTTATAGATGCCTCACAGCAAGTTTGCAGATACCAGGACAAAAACTGATCCCTTGAGGTGCCTTGTGCTGATCTCTCACTATCATTTAAGAATATTCAATCCAGATCTCTTTTTTCTCCATGAATGAAACAGATTTTTTTTTTGCCTCTGGTTTCTTGAGGGGATAAACAAGACCTTGCTGGCCAGTAGTGAATCTGGGACAGCCCACAGAGCCAAACAGAGCCCAGAAGAACCAGACCTCAGCTGGTACCAGCTGGGAACTTCCCCGAGAAAACTCTGAAACATCCCCTGCTCAGCTGGGCTCCCAAACACAGCACAGGAACGTAGACACTGAAAGATGGATCAAAAAGGGAGCCCCGGCTGCCAGCCCCAACATCCTCACCTGGGCAACATCCTCATGCTTGTTCCATTTGGTGATGATGAGCAGCTTGGCCAGAGCCTGCGGGTACTGGTCACGGATGTCGTATCTCATCTTCCACACCAGGTCCTTCTCGTGCTCGTACAGCTCCGTGTGGCTCCTCCGCTCCAGGATCTCCTTCAGCTGCAGCTTCTGCTCACAGCAAGCACAGGAAAGAGCAGACACAGCACTCAGTCTCAACCACAGGATTTGCTCAGCTCAGGGAGACCCTGCAGGACTGGGGCATGACCCAGTTTGGTGAAAAATGCTGGGGCGGTGTAAGGTGGAAACAACTTGGTCCATGAAACCAGGCTTGCAGGCAGCTGAAAAGTGATGCCAGAAGACTCACCTCTTCAGAATCTTCTGGTGCAGCTCGGGGTTGTTCTCCATTCCTCCCCAACTCCAGCAGCTGGGACACAAATAAAGAGTCTGAGAAAGGCTCCTCAGTTCCTCTGTAATTGCAGCTCACCATCACTTCAGGCATTTACGCTGCATTACAGATCAGTCACTTGCCACCTCTGCCTGGGCTCCCCCTCCTCCCTGGCACAGCCTGTTCCAGCCTCTGAGCCAGCCCCTGCCTCGTGGGGAGCACAGACACGTCTCTGGCAGAGCAGATCTCCTTTCTCCCCTGTAACAGGCACATTTCTTCTTCCACTTGTCTGGCCAGTTGCAGTGACAGATGGAAAATCCCCACCCCACACAACATGTTATCACTCTGCTGAAAGGGAGGGAGCTGCCTGCTTTCACTCATTTCCCCTTTATTCCTCTTCCTTCCTACAGAGCCTAATGCAGTTTGAAGGCTCAGTTAAACCCATTTTTTAAACAAATGCTCATCTATGAGAGCAGCTTTACCTCAGTAATTCACAGCTTGGAAAAGTATTCACTAAAAGGCCCATTAGTTAAGAGGAAAAGGTGAAATTTTCGGTTAACAATATCTATTCATCAAGTTTGCTTGCACCCAGTCCCTGTCGATGGCTGCCCCAGAGCTTCCCCACTGGAAGGGACAGCGAGGGAATTCCTGTGCTTCCCAGAAAAGCGTCCCCGTGCCCCACCTGCTCAAAGGACGGGTAATACACAGGATGTGCTGCCACGCTGGGGAAGCAGATGACCAAGGCTGCTGCACTCTCAGTGTTGGGGTTGCACTGCACTGTGCCCATGGGGTTCAGAAGTTCCCCTTTCTCATCTGAAAAACAAAGTACATAAAACCCAAACTTGTGAAGCTTTGGTGCAGAAAGCAGAGCAGAGACTGTCCCTGGCCACGAGCACTTCACCTTCCTGAGCTCTCCCCAGTGAGGGGCACATGACACCCTCAGGTGAGTGGCCGCCTCTCAGGTCACACGTGCAAAGCCAAGCCCAACAAAGCCCTGATGGCAGGGCCCCAGCTGTCCAGCTGGACAGAGCAGTGACCACTTCCTGGTGCAGACTAAGGATGCCAAAGGACAGCAGCTCCCTCTCCTGCCATACCTGGGAAGGAGGACCACATGTGCAGGCAGCACTCCCCCGTTTTCAGCTGGTCCTTGTAGTCAAAGAGCATCACGTTGACCCAGGCGATGGGACAGTCCTGCGGGAAGACAGCGCTCGTGGGGGGCTGCACCCGCCCAGCTGGAGCAGGGGAACAGAAGGGCTAACCAGAAAGTGAGAGATCCCCATGCAGAGGGATGTCCTGTCTGCTCACCTGCCGAGATCTCTAAGTTAAGAGTACAAGATGGCATCGGGCATTTGCCGAAACCTGGGGTCTCTTGTGTAGTGCTGGATGGCACCGAACGCTCCCCACAAATGTGTCTAAAACTTCACCACCTGATACTTGGCATAACTGAAGAATCTCTACGTTTCCAATGAGGCCTTACTACTCTACACTCAATATTTTAGGAAGCTGCGACATACTTCATATATTTCACAGTCTGAGGGGAAGGAGAAGAACTTTAATTTTGAAACAGGGGACACAGAGTAGGCATGATTTTGGAAAATGAGGCAAAGGATGCTGGAAATAGCTCATAATAGGAAGAAAAGGCTTGGCTCCTTTGTACAGTAATAAACACTATCTATAGAAATCAAACTGTATGCTGCCAATCCCCTGCTACACCCCCAAAATAAACCCCACAAATCCAACCCGGTCTTGTTTTGGAGGAGGGAGACTCCAGCAAGTGAAGTGACTGGGACATGGCCAAGACAAAGAACTCATCCCCTGCCCTCACCCAGCTCCCAGCCCCAGAGCAGACACACATTCCACGAGTGACCTAAGCTTTCCTGCAGTCAGGTTCCCCAAATGGAACACTTTACCTCATACAGCAGCACTCAGAGCTCACACCAAGGCTCGAGCACAGAAACCGACTGGAAAAGGGGTTACGTGGCACAAATTCCGCATCGACGCAGCCACCAACAGGGTCACGTTTGAAGGAACCACAGTGAGACATCTGGTTCCACTGGGGCATTCTAGACAACGCAGCCTTACCCCACAGGACACCCAAGCACTTGGTGGAGGTAACAGAGCCCCCATTTCCCTCTAACGTGACAAAATGAGTCACTTCCAAGCGGCCTCACAAACCTTGGAGTTGATTTGATTACTCCAAGTATCTTCAGTAAAATCCCATTTGACACATCAGCTTCCAGATCACAGGGAAAAGCCAAACAAAACACCACTGGCAGCAATAACCTTTTCTAACAGAGTAACTGACATCTAACCACAGCTCAGAGCCTGCCAAAACACAAGGCAAGATTTCTGGTGGATAAGGTCCAGCAAAACAAGGATCCAGCATTCCAAAGACAGACATCTCCTGCTTGATTTAGAGGAGCACTGAAAGCCAACCCTCTGGGTAACACTAACCTTCTGACTCATCCAGTCAGCCTGCAAACATGCCTGGTTTTGTGGTAGTAAATGACTTAGTCCCACCTATCTGCTCTGGACAGCCTGCATATAAACAACACGTATGGAATTAACCTCTCAGTAAGGAAAGAAATCAACAATCAAAACAAACAAAAAGTCAGAGTGCACTCTGGCTGTAACCTGCCCTTACCAACTATTTGAAATTATTTCTGGGGCACTTCACTCAGAGCTGTAGCTCACCATGGGGAAAAATTCTTTTTTGCAGTGCTCAGCTCTAGTGAATGTTGTGATTTTATACTAAAAGCTCACCAGAATGCATCCACCTTTCCCCAGAACCAGAACACACATGAATAAGATCCTCTTAACAACTCAGCTAAACAGACTGGTTGTGTTTTGTCCATCAGAACAGCAAGATTTCCTTCTGACTGCTTCAAAACTGAAAATTATTCCAATGTGACCACAAACACCCAGCCTGTGGATGAATCAGATCTTCTGTCCAACAAAAGCCTCCAGCAGGAGCTGGGGTTCTGCTATTCTTAAATAAAACAGAAATCCAACAATAAAACTGTTAATCCTGGTCCTGGCCTCAAAATGTTTCCAGTCTGAAGTCTTCAACCCAGAAATTGGTCCCCACAAGCAGGATTCATGAGCTGGCTGTTGCTCCCAGACATGACTGCACAGTAACCCTGAGAACTCCACTGATGTCAGCACAACAACGCTCAGTGAACCTCCCAACAGTGAGGAGGAGTGAGCAGAACTGAAATCTTCTGTATCACACTCATCAGTGCCTCATTCCTCTGCACTCTAGTGCAGATGGCGTGAGTAACCCTCTCCTTAAGGCACGAGAACAGTGTCTTTGTGGTCACAGAAACAATAATTTGGAGAGGAACAAATGCATTTGCTGCTCATAAAGAAAACTCTCACATGGAAA
Organism: Gymnorhina tibicen; assembly: GCA_013399875.1. Taxonomy (NCBI): domain Eukaryota; kingdom Metazoa; phylum Chordata; class Aves; order Passeriformes; family Artamidae; genus Gymnorhina; species Gymnorhina tibicen. The sequence goes on from VXAZ01001655.1 coordinate 669,078, forward strand.
GAGCTTGAGGCTTAAGTTACAACTCTGGGAAACCAGCAATTCAATTACAGGCTGCTCTTGGATCTACTTTTAGTTACTAAATCATTAATGGGCTGGAAGTTCTGGAATAGAGCTGAGGAAAGTGAGAAATATCACTACCTCTGATTAAGATGCTCAAATCAAGAGCTTCCAAAGTGATTTAACACTTTCTATGCTCAGTTTGCAACACCTGAACAGTAACCCTGAAGAATCTGCACTTTCATTTTACGTTGCCTAAAGCTTGTAACCAGCGCTTACATTCCTCAGTTTATTCCCCCTCCCTAGCTGGTAATCTGCTGCACTGGGGATTTGCAGGAAAGACCTTGTTAGAAAGAAAATGCAACACAGATGGTGGTTGAACCTCAACTGCAAACAAGGAAGTTGTGGAACAGCGAAACAGGGACACCAACACAAGTGACTCCTCTTTAGGTCCAGTCAGATGCTGGGTATGTTTCTTAATGGTCTTTCAAGAGAAGAAATTACATATAAACAGCCTTTCTTACAGACAGCCACTTCTTAGCTTCCTGTTCCTGTTGAAGAAGTTATTGGCCATTACTCTGTAAGCTTTTGTCAACATAAAGTTTTCTGAAAGCAAAGGGCACTTGGTTCAGAATCACGTCCTGTGCTCTGCAGCCCTGGCAAGCCTGGCTCAGCCCCAGGCTGGCTTCACTTACAGCTTTCTTGGACTTCTTCTTGGTGGAACGAGCCTTCTTGGCCTTCTCGATGACGGCGTAGAGCGCGAAGCAGAGCCGGGCCATGCGGGGCAGGTCACAGATGTTGATGTCGAAGTCCAGCCGCTGCTTCCACACCGGCTCCGAGCACACGTTCACCTCCGAGCTCGACACCGTCTTGCACAGCATCTCATTGCCATGGAACAGACCTGCCTGCACCACCAGCTGAGGGCAGGACAAATAAGAGGACACCATGAATCCACAGGGATCTTGCCTTGTTTGCTGAAGACACATCACTGGAAGAGGAATGGGACAGGGCAGCCACTCCCCTGAACAGGGTGTCCTACTCCCATCTCCTTCCTGATCCACTGAGATCCAGTTCCTTAGTCTCTCCCTTTACTCAGCTTCAGTAAGGGCATTGTTATCTTCTCACTTCATGCAGACTTGCATGCTGAACAATGTGACACATTCTTGCCCAGTTTCCTTCCTTTCCCAAAGGGCAGCTGTTCCCCTTCTCCTCGTTCTCCTGCTCCCCCTTCATGGCAATCACCCTGCATATCCCAGGGCTCTGCTGCCTCCTGCTTTCTGCCTTCCCTTTGCCAGTCACCGCCTCTCCCATCACTCTCTCCTCAGAGCTGGGTTTCCCCTGCTCTGCTGTTGCAGCTTCCCTGCCCAGCACTGTACAACGCCATTACCTCAGGGCAGCAGCTCTGTTTGCTGTGCAGCAGCTTTTCTAATGCTGGGCTGCTGTCCGGCCACTTCCCTCCCCACTCCTGCTGTGCTGCAGTTCAGACACCGCCCAAAGGCTGAATGAAGCCCCACAGGAGCAGGTGAGGTCACGCTGCCAGCCACCGCTGTCCTCCCCGCACGAACGAGAGGGATGTGACTGGGAAAGCCAAAGTACAACCCCCCAGAGCGAGCCAGTACCCACCTTCATTCTCTCATCTGCATTGACCTTGCTGCCTTGCACCAGCTCGATGTAGAAAGGCTGCTCTAAGGACCAGAGAGAGCCATAGTTCGGCTGGAAGGAGAAAAGGGTTCTGATCAGAAACAGATGCAACAAAGTCAAGATGCTCTCAAGTCAGCACCAGAACTCGTCTCCCATTCCATGCTTTTTGCTCCCATAGAAAAGAGCAAGAAGGCTGGGACAACCAGGGAAGCTGTGGAGGGGCTGGAAGGCTGGCTGGAAATTCCCATCTTAGCCCCCAGCTAGGAACCTGTCCTGAGAAGGGCAGGGAGAACCCACTGCTGTCCCCAGCCAAGATCAGCAGCATGTCCACCAACAGACGAGCCCAGGGTGACCCCAGGGGTCACTGTCCCCTTTTACCTTTTTCTTGGGGAGCGGGGGGGGCTTGGAGGCCGCCTTTGGGGGGCTGGCGATGCAGTTGGTCTGCTCGTCCCTCATGGCAATGATGGCAGAGGAGTGCACCATGGTCAGGTGGGGGGTCAGGCCCCGCTGCAGGCAGCTGCGGATGTGCTGAGAGGGGACAGGGTCAGCCAGGGCCACCCGGCCAGAGCCACCCGGGCCTGGCCAGAGCCACCGCGCCCACCAGCACCAGCCCCAGCCCAGGCAGGAACCCGTGCAGGGAGTCAGGGAAGGACACAGCAACAATCGAATTCCAGTTCTCAATTATCTCCTCTTGCTTTATAAACCTGCAACTCGCTGGGCTCATGTTGCCAGAACTGAGAATATGAAGTGCCTTTTATAGCTGGCATTTCATCAGTGGACTCAAATGGCTGCATTAAGGGGAAACACTGAGGAGGATTCAGCACTCCCAGCAGCAGTTTGCCCTGCCAGAGGAGCACATGACTCAGGATTACTTGCCCAGCTTGCAAGAGGAGAACCCTCAGCCCACCATACAAGCAAGCAGATATTTCCAGAATCACAGCCTCTAAATGTATTTACACAGCACTCAGCACCCAGGGACAGGCTTAGATCACTGGCCCGCAAAAAATAAGGATTTGCTAGGTTGCTAGAAGTACCCTTTGCCCTAAGCAGCCTCCAGGTCCTGTCACTGATGTGCTGCACTCCTGTAAACAGCACTGTCTCCCTGACAACATGTCCCAACCCACAACCCGGCAAGAGAAGGCCACGTGGGAACAGACTCACTGATAAAGCAAGACACGAGGCTCACCTGGAACTGGTACAGGGGGTGGTTCCCATAGAGATATTCACATTTCCCGTTCACCTGCAGGGTGTAGTCCTCTGGCTTCTGCACGGTCTCGTGGCGGAACACAGTAGCCTGTTTCTTAATAGCATAGCTCATTAAGGTGATGGGGAACTCCCAGGGGGAGATCTGGAACGTGAAGCTCTCCTGCAATCCCAACAACACAGCAAACCGTCAGACACCAGCACAGGGCTGAAATGGCACAGACAGGGAACAACATTCCTGCTGCTGGCAATGAGGAGCAGGATAGGAAGGTACAATCACACACACATTAGCCAATGATAAATAGGGATGTTTGCCAAACTGGGCAGGAGCAAGTTTCAGCAGTGCAAGCACAAGGCTGGAAATCAGGAACTTCAGTTTAAGCAGAATCACCACTTCACGTGGTTGCCAGTCATTAAAAACCTTCCCACTGTGATTCCACCAGCAGGCAGAGGCTGTAAGGCTCACCATGCCCAAACACACTGCTCTGGAAGGCCCTTCTCCCATGAGGGTGACCCTGCTCCACGCCCAGGCACAACACACAAACAATGAACCGAGGGCAGGAGGCAAGAACAGGGCCCGTGGGCAGCACAGACCAGTGCCTGCAAGCAGTGTTTGCTGAGCATGAGCTGAGCAGGCTCTTGAGCTTCCAAAGGAAAGTCAAGTATTGGATTCTGTGCTCCTTTCCTAGCCAAATCCAAAAAGCTTTCCACCCCATGTACACGCAGCAACCTCAGCTTCCAGCTAACCAATACACCCAGTGCACGCTCAGGAGGGAGAACAGCTCCCTCGGTTGGAGGCTCAGTCTCCCTCCCAACCATCTCCACAGGCAAAGGAATCTGGAGAATGAAGATGAACACTGAACACATGGAAGCGCTGTCCAGGCACACATTATTCTGTCTACAAACACACAGAGGTTTCCAAAGGAAAAGCACAAACCACCAAACACTGTGACAGAAAAGCTTGTGCTTTACCCCGCCAGACTGGAACCTGACGTTGACAAAAATGTTCTTGGTGGGGATTTGCAGAGAGCCAGTCCCAAGGCCCTTGGCCACGGGCTCCAGCTGCAGGGGGAAGTTGTACTCCATCCACGCTGCCCAGCTGAGCTGCTGCCGCTTGGCTGCTTTCTCCTCGCAGAACTGGCACATTTTGGCGCGGAAATCGCTCACCTCTGGATCCTGCACAGAGTCAAACTCGTGCAAACCTGAGTGGAGAGTAAGGGAGGAAGGCAAAATAAGCATCTGCAGCCAATGGGGGAAATGAGCCTTTTCCTCAAGTGTCTGTGAAAGAGTCTCCCTGAACGCGCGTTTAACACGTGGCCAAAAGCAGAGTCAGCCGAGCTACCAGCAATCACTTATTTATGATGTACAACTGCACTGACAACAGCCCAGCGCTCTGCCAGCAGGAAGCACCACCTTCCCTGGCTCTGCACACACAGTGTTGCCCCTCCGCATCCCCTGGAGACCAAACCTGCTGCTGTCCCAGCGCAGAAGCAGGGCCCCAGCACTGCACAGTAGCCAGGCGGATTGGGACAGGAGCACGTTCCACCCACAGCCGCCACGCCTGCCGCGACCAGCGACGGCAAACCGACCTTTTCCAATGAGCAGGCTGATCTGGGAGTTGATGACCTTCTTGACCCTGTCTCCCTCGCGAGCCACGAGGCGCAGGACGGGCAGGAAGGGCTGGATGTCGCAGAGGCGGCGCTGCTCGTCCTCCAGCTCCTGCTGCTCGGCCGTCTGGTTGATGCAGGTGAACACGTAGGCCTCGGGGTCGCTGAGCATGTGGAACAGCGGCTCATACTGCGCGTGCTTCCACAGCACCTGCCAGGCAGGGAACGCCGTGACCCTCCAGTGCTGCCACCATGGCTCCAGCTGCCCCTGGGGCCTGTCCCAGCCCTCACCCTCCCTGCTGTCACCCTCCAGTGCTGCCATCATGGCTCCAGCTGCCCCCGGGCCTGTCCCACCCCTCACCCTCCTGCTGTCACCCTCCAGTGCTGCCATCATGGCTCCAGCTGCCCCCGGGCCTGTCCCACCCCTCACCCTCCTGCTGTCACCCTCCAGTGCTGCCATCATGGCTCCAGCTGCCCCCGGGCCTGTCCCACCCCTCACCCTCCTGCTGTCACCCTCCAGTGCTGCCATCATGGCTCCAGCTGCCCCCGGGCCTGTCCCACCCCTCACCCTCCTGCTGTCACCCTCCAGTGCTGCCATCATGGCTCCAGCTGCCCCCGGGCCTGTCCCACCCCTCACCCTCCTGCTGTCACCCTCCAGTGCTGCCATCATGGCTCCAGCTGCCCCCGGGCCTGTCCCACCCCTCACCCTCCTGCTGTCACCCTCCAGTGCTGCCATCATGGCTCCAGCTGCCCCCGGGCCTGTCCCACCCCTCACCCTCCTGCTGTCACCCTCCAGTGCTGCCATCATGGCTCCAGCTGCCCCCGGGCCTGTCCCACCCCTCACCCTCCTGCTGTCACCCTCCAGTGCTGCCATCATGGCTCCAGCTGCCCCCGGGCCTGTCCCACCCCTCACCCTCCTGCTGTCACCCTCCAGTGCTGCCATCATGGCTCCAGCTGCCCCCGGGCCTGTCCCACCCCTCACCCTCCTGCTGTCACCCTCCAGTGCTGCCATCATGGCTCCAGCTGCCCCCGGGCCTGTCCCAGCCCTCACCCTGCTGCTGTCACCCTCCAGTGCCACCATGGTTCCAGCTGCCCCTGGGGCCTGTCCCAGCCCTCACCCTGCTGCTGTCACCCTCCAGTGCTGCCACCACGGCTCCAGCTGCCCCCGGGCCTGTCCCAGCCCTCACCCTGCTGCTGTCACCCTCCAGTGCCACCACGGCTCCAGCTGCCCCTGGGGCCTGTCCCAGCCCTCACCCTGCTGCTGTCACCCTCCACCTGTCCCTCAGCACACAGCAAAGGCAGAGCACAGCCCAAGCTCCTCGCAGCACTCCTGGACCTGCAATCCCAGGCTGCTCCCCAGCCAAGCCTGGTGGCTCCAGCTCCTGCTGGGTAGGTTTATTTGCGGGTGCCTTGAACTGACTTCCTTTCTTCATGCTTGCCTTTTGTTCCAGGCAATGTAAACCCCTCAACCTGAGCATTTAAATAACCCCCACCTGAATATCTCACAGTAAGCACCTGCTCACTCTGGCCCTGTGAAACAGAGCAATTCCTCACACTGGAAGCAAAATTGGGTTAAGTAACTTGCCCCAGTAACATGAAATCTGTGACAGGAGCCAAGAGCTTCTCAAGTCTTGTCAACACTATCCAGTTCCCAAAGATCCTTCTCTCCCTGTGGATAGCACTCTCACATGACTTCATATCCCTTTTTTTACTCTCATCCTAAGTGCCTGCTATTGGAGGCAAAACTCTGGAGCAGATGGGCCTCTGGCTGTAACACAGACCTGTCACCTAACAGCTGGTACAAGGCTGTTACCTGCTTGATGGTGCCCAGGCTGGCATTGCAGGGCACAGAGAGGTTTAAGTATATGCCTGTGGGCAGCAAAAAGTCCACCTGGATGTTTTGGTTTTCCCCCTTGGACCAGAATTCCGTAGGGCAGTAAATGCCTGGGGGCATCCTGCTCACTGCTTAGCTACCACCTGCAAGAAAAGGGAAAACAATCTGTTGCTGTTGACTACATATTGTTTGCTCAGTTCTGTGCTGGGCTCTGTAGAAAATTAATGTAGAAAAGAACCCAAAGAAAGGAAGGTCAGCACAGCCTTATAGCTCAGGAAAACATGGACCTTAGTAAAAATTCCACTCCAGTGCCTTTGAGCCACATGTAACTATAGCATTTGCTATATTTCAATGCAACTCTCTCTTAATGCCCTCTAGGCCGAGATTAACATCTACATCTGCATTTGACAAAGAAATAAGAGAATTATCTTCTCTGGAGAACAAAGACACTTGTCCCAATAGCTCATCTGTGACCAAGCAGCCAAGAGAAACAGTAAGTTCCTACCCCTGGCTGTGTAAGGCAATCCTCAGGCCACATGCTCCAAGCTCCACTTTGTTTTTCCAGAGCTCAGTTCCAGTCTGCAAGAGGGAGAAAGAGTTGTTGCTACTTCCAAGTATGCATGCATTTCTATACACACAAACAAGTAATACTCTACTGTGCATCCCCCCTCTACAAGTATAGAAAAATGAAGTTGAAGGCTGAGGCAAAGAATAAGTTTGTTAATTCCATCTGCAGCCTTTCCCTTGGCAGGATGCTGCAATTTATTTTCAGTACATCCAAGGAATGCAAAGACGAGAACAAGAATCTGAACACTATCAGGTACAAACTGCTGTTTTCAAACACAGGATGAAACAAAAGGCATTCACAAGAAGCCTGTCAGACATTTCCTTTCGCAAAGACATGTAACAAAGTCTCCATCCATTTGCCCACAAGCAAAATACTACAGCAATAAAGCCTCCAGTTTCCTGCATGGATGACAAGTGGCAGAGTGCGGCGTCCCCACGTGTGGGGGACTCTGGAACTGCTGGCATTGGCTTCCAGCAAGAGACAAGGAAGCGGCTCTAATTCTCTCCAACCACCTCAGCAGAGAAACCAGCTCACCTCAATTCCCTCCCATTTACCAGAGTTTTTCCACCAGCTCAGCAGAGGAACATCGCAGTGGTACAGCCTGGAAGGTGCTCCACAGCCACGGCTCCAAACTCAGCCCTGCACATGTCTGAGCAAGTCTGTGTCCCTTATCCTCAGCCCATGAAACCAGCACAAAGTTTCCCCATTCACAACTTTAAATACGGCTTTGCAGCCGTGGGTGTAGAGACTTTGAAAGAAGCTGAGCGAAGTGCTGCTGATTCCCAAACCACAAAGTCCTGCTGGCAGCTCCTCAAGAGCCAGCCCTGGGCTTCAGCACAAGGAGCCCAGCATCTTATCTGCCAGCTCCTGGGAACACACCACTTCCCTGTCAGCAGTGAGGTCAGGATTCCCAGAAATATGAGCTATGTTTTATCTGACCTGCTTCCTCAGCACACAGGCTGCATCACCCAGCGACCGGATAGAGAGACCACAAACCACCCCTGGGCCTGAGCAGGGAGGGGAGCAAAGGGGGAGGAGGGAAGGTTTACAAGTTTGAATAAAGCAAAACAAGCTGGCCTTGTTTTCTGCTCATCAACAATAAAAACAGCAAGTTTCTGGTGTATCTGCTACCTCAGCCTAAATCAGCAAACTACCACAACTCTACTGACCAGCAGACAGAGACAGCTGCTTCCTTCTGCTGAGGATTTCTATCTGGCACCACATCCCAGAGAATACGGAGCACCTGTCTAAGCCATGAGCACTAGAAGGTCAGTTCAAGCTCAATACCCTGTCTTTCCAAACACCCTGATTTAGAGGATGCAGGATTTTTCCAACAGAACCTGGAGTGAATATACCAAAGGAAGAATAACTGGACTTTCACCATCTCTAATACATCATTTACCAAGTCCTTCCCCTCCCTATTGCTAAATTCAGAATGCTCTACTTTGTTGGAGCTCAGGTCTGATGCAGTGTGACAGTTCTTACATGAGGCAGGCTCTGCATAGATGGGTGCTCCTGCACCACCTGACTTTCCTGTTCCCCTTTGCCTTGGGAAGCTGAACAGAGTTCTCCAGGCTCTAACCTTGTTTGCACTATCTTGACCTCATGTGTGTAAGTAATTACAATTCCCTTTTATCTGGGTCGTTTACCATTTGTGAATAGCTGAATGCAGCATCACTCCTTTTTGGCAGGGTTTACAGTACTGAGGTTGTTTGAGATATACTCTTTGTCTTTCACTGCAGCAGTCTTCAAAAAAAAAAAGAATTCTCCAATATAATTGTCCATTTTTAAAGCCTCAGCATCATCTCAGACTCTCATTCTGGTGGGCAGACAGATTATTGTTAGAAATCCCATACTGTGATAGGGTTCAGACTTGCAGGTCTGGTAGCCTGAGGTTCAAGTTAATCAATCTACACTCGACAAATTAGTTTCCTGTACAACTTGTGTATCCCTCAGAGCCAGGGCAAGCCATGGTGAGACAGAATTTTGTGTTTTAGAGGGATGTAAACCCACAGAACCAACCTCAGCAGGTACCCAGGCCCCCCCAGACCCCTGCTCACCAACACCGGGCTGCAGTCACCCACGTTCTACAGTAAGACACCCCCGGTTCTTCTCACCCTTCCTGCTGCAACATACCCCAAAACATCTCCTGGCTAGAGTACTTCCACATTCCCCCACCCACACCTTGCTATAACAATTCTTCCTCCCACCAGCCGCATCTCCCAGTGCCCTCGAGCACCGGTTTTGGGTGCAAGCAGGTACACGCTGCTGCCTCTTCCCAAAAGGAGGAAGGGAATTTTCCTTCCTTTCCTTTCCTGCACGCTGGATGGGAACCCCAGGGCCGGCTGTGCCAAGGTGAGGCACAGGCAGGCACAAAACAGGGGAGAGCCCAGCTGTGGGACGAGCTGCTGCTCCCGTGGGCTGTGCCCACAGAGCCGTGGGGCCCCCGCAGCTGCTGCTCTCAGGCTGCAGATAAACAAACTCCGCACAGCAAGCGGTGCCTTGGACTTCTCAGACCGTGCCAGAGGAAGGGAAGCGCCACTGCCACACAACACAGGCCCCAAGGCACCACAAACATGCCCAAGGATAAGATTTCCATGGGTCCAAACACAAAGCTATTCCACACAATTCCCAGAGAACTCAAGTGTACTCCCCTTGCACGTGTATTTCTGCTCTGTGGAATATTTTTGTAAGGTGAAAAATAAAAAACTGTGCAAGACAGACTTTCTTAGGAAATTAGGAATGAAATACACATGGAGCCATTCCACACTGACTCCTGCCTCTGGTTCAGACCAGCACAAGCAGCAAAGACCACAACTTCTCCATAATCCCCCATTAATTTAGAGGTGTGGAATAATTTCCTAGGGAGCAATCAGAAAAGGTGGTACTAATCACTTCCTTAGAGTCACACATGCAATGAACCTATCATACAATGCCCGGACCTCTTCATCACTGGGCAGGAAAAGTGGTGGAGGAAAATAATCATGAGACAAAATTCCACTTTTTAGATGAAGGCAAGTCCACAACTTCCCCTGTGCCCTTTGCCTCGGTTCATTATTCTTTACTCTGCAGGAAAGCTACAGGCTGCTCTCTCCTCCTTAGGGTTTTCCCCTTGCAGTAATTAGTGTGAAGGTAATTAATGTGTGTCTTTACCAAAGAGGCAGAGCTGATGTGCACATGGGACGGGTCCATGCACTGGGGCAGAAATAAAACCTCAGTTTTACTGGATGCCATGTAGAGAATACAGGCACGACATCAGTAATAGGAGGGAACACAGATGAGGAATCTGAGGAAAGGTAAATTTATGCAGAGTGCCAGAGTGCAGTAGACACATCTGAAACCACCAGTCAGGATTTAACAAGCCAGCAGCCGACATAAAACTTACTAACACGAATTTCCTCTTATACAGTTTATCAGCCACAGCTCTGGTGTTTACAACACACAACTGCTTTGGAGAGGAAAAGGCAAAAACCAAAAAAAAAAAAAAAGGCAGCAAGATCACACACGGAGCAGCGTTCCCCAAACCTCTATGAGGCTTCAGCATCAGACAGACACGGAAGCTCAAACACCCACAAACAAATTGCAAAATTACTAAACCCCAGGACTACCAAAATACCTCTCGAGTTTATAGGAAATGAGCAGCGCAGAGCTCACAGGTGATGCGCTGCGTGGGAGACTGCAGGAAGTCACTTTCATCGCAGGCATGGGTTTGGCTGGGGGAGGAGACCACGGGAATTTTGAAGTACACACGTGTCTGACATGGCTTTACCACAGTCAGTACACTCGGCAGACCTGAACCAGCTCTGAGCTTCCACAGCCACTTCAGTGTGTTCTGAAAGCATTTTAAGCTTGGTCTTCATTTTTTGGTTGGGGTCACTGGGTAAAACAAGTCCACACTGCAGACAAGTCAAGTCATTTGAGCATTGACTGACAGTAAAATTAACACACAAATTGCCCTTCAAGACAGATTGGGAAATATCCTGCAGCAGGTAAGTGTGTCAAACTGCGCCTGCACATGGGAGTTTGGGAGAAAGGGGGTTTGCTGGAGACTCACACCCAGGGCCAGTCACTTCATCACCCCGCGAAACCACGCTGTAGCTGCTTCCCTTTGGTGTAAGTGGCAGTAACAGGTCAGACTTTGCTCTTGTGCCAACAGATGTGTCTCCTTCCCAACTTCCAGGAGTCCCTCTGTAAAACAGGATCGGTGTCCCAGCAGTGCCCTTAAGCCATCACTGCTGTCCTTCAGTTCCTCAGCAGGGCTGCACCTTCAGTACAGACCCGAGCTGCACCAGAGCTCTCTCTGGTTCCTCCTTCAACACATGCATGTGTCTCAAACTTAGCTCATGAACTAGGTAGGAAAAACACTGGGGACCCCTTGGAAAGGTGTGGAGAACCATTCAAGCACTGAACAACTCCTAAAATCAAGATCCTGGCTTTTTATTTTCCTCAAACCCTAATTTAAAATACTTGAATTTCCTTTACTTGGTTTACCATCATATGACTTCTACCTCTACCAAATATAAAAATCAAATAAAGTTTTTTCATATTATCAGCTTCCATTTTGTACATTGATCTCTCCTATCCTGCCACACAGTTGCCTGCACTGATTCACTCATTCTTTCAACAGCAGTTCATTGTTCATCCAGCTCTACATACCAGACACACAGTTATGTTGCTTTGACAATGCCTTTCCTTAGAGATTTCTAAGCCCCTGATTAATCTGACTTTTACTTACACAAACCATTAGCTAGATGTAGATGTACCATGAACTCTCCCTGGAAAAGGGATGAAAATGCCCACACCTAACTCTTCAGGCCTCTGAGACACTACAGAGCACCCTCTTCCCTACCAGAGGCGCTGATAAAAACCAGCACTTAATTAACAAAAATTGGCACCTTCTGTGCATCAAGATGTCACTGGAGAACCATGGATTTTCCCACGTTCCATCAAAGTGTTCTAGCTATGTGGAAACTACAAGGATCAAGCTTTAAGCAACCACTGGGGCTAAAGAATCCCTCGGCTTGGGCCCTTCCCTTTATAAAATAAAGAATCCATTGAGCTTTTAGATTGTTCAGTGCCCACCTTACACACACACACTCCCACAGAACAGGCTTGCAGGGAAAAGTAATGGAAGCAGAACTACACTAATGTGATCTGAACTGAGGATAACCTTGTTTGTGTGCAGGGCTGATGATGAAAGGGGTTGTCAGCAAGAGAAGAGATAGGAAAACAGAATGTACACGTGGTGATAAAAACAGGCTGCAGTTTTTGGGGCTCCCAGCTCCAGGAAAGCATCAGAGCAATCTACCATCATTCAAGCTCAGCAGAACCTCAAATCCAACCAGAAGCAATAGCCAGAGGTAGGGAAAGAGGAGTTCAGGCAAAACAGCTTAAGAGAAAAAGAGATGTAAAGCCATTCCTCATTCTGGGAGTAAAACAGTATCACCAGAGAGAGAGGCAGAGAGACATCAGAGAGTGAGAAAAGCATCTAATGGGAGACTCGAGAACCTTTCTCTGGTGGAAACTTCCAATCAGCTTTTAGGCAAGTTCACAGTATTGCCTGAGGAACTATCTAGTGGGAAACCGTGTATTTAGTGGTTAAAGCAAGAGCTTGAAAACCAACACTGTGCAAAGTTCCATTCCCAAACCTGACAATTGTTTGCTGCACGACATCAAACAACAAACTCCTCTGTGTTTCAGCTCTCTCACATGCACAAGTACAGTCTGTAACTCATGAAGGGTGTTGTAACTCTTAAATGCTGGCAAAGTGATGTGAGATCCTTGCAGTCTTGCTATTACTGCTAACACAGGCAGAGCCTGGGAGTTGGAGGAAGTTGTGAAAAACGGAAGAAATTGCTGAAATTAGGCTTTTTCAACTGTTCCCAACTGCTCCACAATACCAGAAACCCGAGTCCATCTTGTTGATGAAAACAAAAAATAAGTCATGCATTTCTAATGACCTCTATCATGACATTCAACTTTCAGGTTCCCATCTCAGGCACATACAGCGCACAGTGTTTGAGACTCTCTTCTGGGAGCTCTTAAAAGACTCCCTCATGCCCTGCCAAAAACATGATCCAAAGCTAACCCACAGCAGAAACACACCTGGTTGTGAACAACTGAGCTAGGCAGCACAAGTCCTACACCAGGCAAGGTCTGGATGACCAGGTGTTGCCACTCCCCAAGCCTGGGAGTGACAATTGTGGCGACAAGGTGCCATGTATCGAACCTACCGTAAAGGCCAGGCAGACACCAGCAGCACCAGAGCTCACCAGCACGCCGTAGGGTGGGCCGGCAGGTGATGAGTGGTTACTGGCCAAAACAGCCAGCCTGCTGCCTGCCATCCATCCATCCATCCATCCATCCATCCATCCATCCATCCACCCATCCATCCATCCATCCATCCATCCATCCATCCATCCCTCCAGACACCGAGCCCAGCGCTGCCACCAGCACGGGGAACACAGCGCCAAGGGCGCCCCGAGCAGCTCCAGCCGCGCACCCCCGCGGGTCAGCGGCTCCGCAAAGCCCCGATCTCCACAAAGCAGAAGCGCTTTTCCCGAGGAGCAGCGCTGCTCGCTAAGGGCGCCCGAGCAGAGCCGGGATTTGCCGCAGACGGCCCCGCAGCGCCGGCCGCGCACCCCGGAGCCCCCGGCCCCGCCCGGGCCCCGCTCCCCGGCCCCCGCCTCGCCCCGTCCCCGTCCCGGCGCTC
>VXAZ01001655.1:685884-698859 GCA_013399875.1 Gymnorhina tibicen
TATATATATATATATTTGGGGCACCCAGGTCCTCTTGCAAGCAAGCAACGTGCATGTCAAAGGGACATTAGGAGAATTAGGATAAACTGCACTAAATATTGTAACTGCACCTCACAGAGCACAGGAACAGGGAAAAGGGCCTCCCCGAACCCCCAGCTCTGTTCCCTGGACTGACCACTCTGTACACCCCTAACTTGTCACATCCTGATGCTCAGACATCCTTCACCCACCCCCAAACGAGCGCTGTTCCCTCTTTTCTTCATCTACACTCCAGCAACCTTCTCAGGAGAACATTCCCCTGAAGACAAACGTGACAGTTACTTGATAGCTCAGTCTTTGGGACAGCTGAGGACACAGTGGTTTTAAGATGAGTTGTTTTTCTTTCAAGAGCAAGGCCACAATTTACTTGATATTGCCACAAGAGAGATTTCAGAGACTAAAACCATGACAAAACCTCAGCACGTTTTTCTCTTTGATGTCCAGCATTCAAACAACAATGCCATTAAACAAAACCTTTCCACAAGCTGTAAGGAGCTGATGGTGAATTATTAGGGGGTGGGATTCAAGGACCTGAGCAGCCTGTTTGTTCGAAAAGCCTCTGAAATGGTGTCAATCTTGCAACCCCAAAATGACAGAGAGAAGGGAGAATGACGACAAAGATACTCAGCTCTCTTGCTGAAGGCCACAGTGGCCTAATTCGGTGTCCTTGCCCAGATAAAAATACTATTTTATTTGTGTGACTATGTATTTAAATGAAGGATATTGCAGACTTGAGAACAATGCATTCTTCTCCGGTTTCCCCATAAATGTTTGCAGAGCAAAAAAGTAACAAGACATGACCTGAGTCAGCTGCAGGGGCAGCTGAGATTCCCATCTTGACCATCAGCAGCACCACAGGACTCCAACAGGAGAATAATCCCTGGAAGCAGTTTTCCTTCAGAGCTGTCAAAATGAAGCAGGAGGGTTTGTTTGATACCTCCTTGTTGTTTCTTCATCAGAATTTCTAAGTTATAACCTCTGCCAATGCCGAAGCGTTGCGTTGAGGAAAAAGGCAAGTTCTGTGGATTGCAGGTGTTGCAAGCAGCACATCATCTCGGAGAGCAGAGTGGAAGGCATCAATCAAACGTGAGACAGGAGGGGATGCTACTGACCCAGTCCTGCAAGGAATGTGGGGCTACAGCTCTGTCAGGGACACAGGGTGAGTTACTGACTTCAAAAATTTGAGACAAAATTGTTCGGGGAAAAAACCCCACAAATCGACAAAAATGCCCAGCAAAATTACACCCGCTGCTGTGAAAACCCAAGGCTTTCAAGGACAGGATCTGGAGTAAGGTGCTCGTGTTCTGCTCCTCACGCTGGTGCTGATGTCACAGCTTTCACCGTGTGCAGTTCCCTGCAGGCAGAACCCGGGGAATGTCCCCTCGTGTCCCACAGGGCGCCTGGGGAAGCTTTGCTGTCTGCACAACTCATCCGAGGTCTTCAGCTGGTGGTGCTGCACAAGCCCGGAGCATCAGTGTCGTGACACACCACGTTTTTATCACTTCAGAACACGGCTGCAATACACACGCAGCGTTTCCCCCTCACAGGGAATGCCACTCAAAAGCTCACTGCTGCTGAAGAAGGTTTTTGATACAAAACCAAACAATGTCAAACACAGATGGCCAGAAGCTCCATCCCATTTTTGACTATCCGTTCTTCAGGAGGGACAAACAACTTTCCTTCCTCTTGTTGTTTTCTTTTTTTGCAACACAAGTGAGTGATCTTTAAAACCACAAATTTCCATTATGAATTGTAACTGCCTGTTTAACTAAACCACGCTATTTAATCTTGAAATTACTGTTAGGGGATTCTGGATCCTTTTCTTTGCTACCAGAAGAAAAGCAGCACTGAGTCTTCCCACACTCAGAAGTACAGTTCAGGTTCACAAAACTAGACCTCAGTGATAAAGTCAGAGTGCTAAAAAGAAAGTTCTTCATCCAGTTTGGGAATTTTGGGGGTCTTTATTAATTGTTTCCAGTAAGACCGGATCTTGCAGACTCGTGTGTGGGTGGCTGGCTGCACTCTGAAGACAGATGCAGGTGCCTGCCTGTGCTAAATATTTTGCACAAACTCAAGAGTTTGTTATATTTCAGTGGTTTTTGTTTGTTTAGCTTTATTTGACATCTTAAAATGTGTATTCCAAACTAAGCAACATTCAGAACCCAAACAAATACATATATTCTGATTTTTATGCAGAGAGTGTATCGCGTTACCAAGTGAGGCAGATGCCAGTGACAAATGCTTTAAGAATTTTTTAGCAGCCACCTGAAAAATCACTTAAGAGTCAGAAATAAGTAGCAAAGGCCATTGCATGAGTCATCAGTGACAACAAGGAAAAAAGGAATGTGAGTGGAATTTTTCTTCTTTTTTTCTAAAAAGAGAGATGGGCCTGGCTGAAAGACAATTATTTTTACTGTTACCAGAGGAAAATTTCCATTTGCAAACAGGGGAATTTCCACCTGAGACATATTGATGAAGACTCATTTACATATCTGGAGGTAAAACTGCAACTTCTACCCTGGGAACATCGATGAAGGAAAAACAAATTCTTTTCAGTAGCGGGAAAGGGCAAAATTTTTGTCCTCAAATTTTGGTCTAGAAATAGATAATGTTTGTTTTCATTAAGTCTTTAAAAATATTTACAAAGAAGAGAAGATGTATTTCACAGAAGGGAACAGTCCAGCCAGCCTAAACAGAACCAGGACTGGGAAACGGTACAGGACAAGTCCTAACTATGTCAAGCACTTGGATTATGTGCTACAAGGGCGAGCGTGGCTCAAAAAATAAAGTAAAAGGCTCCATTGCTTATGATGAGAGTGCCATCATTTGAAACACGGCAGCAGCCAGGTCTGAGCGAGGGTGGGTCTCCCCTCTCAGCAGCAGGAGGCACTTGAGCAGCTCGAGGTGCAGGTCTCACCCTGCCGGAGCTTCCCTCCCAGGGCAGCGGGAACAGGAATGTCCAGTACTGGATCATTTCAGAGATCAGCATTTTTCCCCCCCTCCCTTTTTCTGATGTTCCCACAAAAAAGGGGAAAACCCAAGCACCGCAAACTAGCAAAGTCTTTCCAATCCGTCACCTAAAACCCAAGAGAGAGGGGACAGCATGGAAGAGCACGCTGCTCATTTCAAGGAAAATACCTGAATACTTGAAAATTAAGGGGAAAAAAGTCCCACTCCTTTAACTGGTGCTTTTTGGGTCTGGCACATTAAAAAAAAAAAAAATTACTCTTAAATAGATAATAAAAAATCCATATTTGTAAGCAGCACTGAATATTAATTCAATTATTAAATCAAGTGACTGACAGCAGCTTCCCCGGGCAGTCTCAGTTGCTTCCTAGAAGAGGCTGCAGCCTCCCTTTGTATCTGTACATTTCACAGCCCTGAGCGAGGAGGCTTCAGCCAAGTGATTTTTCCGTTTTCACAGAATGGCAGCGAGCTAACACAAATTACAGAGCTTGGGCACCTTTGCCCACACAACCACTCATTCACTCGGCTGGAAAACTGCGAAAATCTTGGACTGAATTGGATACAACTCCGTTTTCACCAGGCCCCCAACAGCCAGTGTCTGTGTCAGTACGTCCAGCCCAGAGCAACTCCCCTTGTATTCTAACAGGGAAAGTGTCAGTATCATCCACACTGCCTGGATGTCCCTTTTCTGAGGGGCTCTGCTGGGAGCTGCTCTGCTCCACCGCATGGACCTCAAGTCCAGCTTTTACCCTGACACAAGGAGGAACAAACCATCAGACAAAAGAGGCCATGAAGCACCTGCAGTCTGTGCTGTGGGGGGCTCAGCAAGATGATAACTTTGCATTGAATTTCCTATTTTATTTCCTTGCTACCTGCAACAGGAAAAAACTCAACCTCTCATTTCCTTCCTCCTGCCCACTTTCTGTTTGGTGTTTTGAGCGGCTGGTGCAAACCAGCTGCAGTCAGGAGCCAGACTCTCAATTCGCCCTTCTACAGGCCACGGATACAGACACAGAGCAGAGTCTGCTGGCTAAAATGACAGTGACAGGGGAGAGGAGAGGGCAGTAACAGACACGGAGCTCACAGGCACAAGGGGAATGATGTTTGGATGCCGGCAGGATGGAACTGGGTGCTCAGCACTGTCAGAAAGGAGAGGATCGAGCACGACTTCGGCTTTCTGAATTAGTCTTGGAAATTTAATGGAAAAATGTAATGAAATCTTTGCAGCCTCTTTCCACAAGCACCAGCCCCGCAGGCACGGGCTGCTCTGGACAGCACAGTAATGCTGCCAAGCCTCACTTGGTGACTTTGGGAATGGAACCACCACGCACCACCCATGCACTCATCCACTCTTAGGGGTGCTCTGGGGACCCAAGGGACCCACTCGACCCTCTAGAGAAGAGTTTGCAAAGAAAAGATGCCTTGAAAGACATTCCTCCCCACCCTCAGAAGCCCCCAACAAAAATACAACTACTGACTACACATGTGATTCCTTCGGTGGCAGAAGCAAAAAAAATTCAGAAGCCCTTTGACACTAAAAATACATCCTTCCTCCTCCTCGGACTTCTCCTTTCCCAGAAAGATTTCTCTCTCTGTGCCATTTCCCAGTCTGTCACACTTGTCCCTGGGCTCCACCCCGGAGCCAGACAAATGCCCTCTCAAAGCACAGAGCTCCCGATGGGCCATAAGCCCTTTCCTGCCGGGCCATTGAGCCACGACACTCACTTAGAGCCCATTCTCTGCTAACGGGCCATGCCCTGACTGTTCCTCCCTGCACATTATTTATTTACCATTCTTCTCTTCCTTCGAAGCTTTGTGGATGGCCGCTGCTCACTGCGCTCCCTGCGATGGGAAGGCACACGCAGCAGTGAGAACAGACACCAGCACCCCGGGCTGTGCCTCCAACACCACACAGCTTTTCCCTGTGGGCACATAAGGATCCACAGAGCAAACCTGGGGGTTTGAACAGCTCCCTCAGATTACTGAACGACAAAAACCCAACCAACAAGCCCCTCCAAACCCACACCTTGTCATTTTTTCACCGCTGAATCAGAACCAGCAAAAGCCCGCAGAGATTTCAAACGTGCAAAATACAAATAACGCATCTGATCTCATTTCCCAGCATGGCTGAGCTCTTGTCCCCCATGGCTCTCATCTTTACTGAATCTTTGTCTTCCCTTATCTCTGATAATGGGCAGGGCAGAATGTTTGCTGATAACAGATTTATCACAGGCACTGGGAATTGCTCAATCCGCAGCATCAGAGCGTTCTCCCCTAGTCGTCTTCCCGAACCTCTTTTGTGGGGTTCCAGCTGACCACGGGAGGAAAGGCAGCCAAACATCTACTCAACTTACAAATGACAAAAAATAGCACATGAAATCTCGCTAAGTTGCAAAAAAGTGAAGATGACAACACCCAACAAACTCGCACGGGAGAGAGCTGACAGAGCAAAGTCCCTTCAGTGCCCTTCAGCCCCTCGGGACAGCAGTGACCAGCCACAGCACAATCAAACCTTGATTAATTTTTTGTCACCTTCTCGATGCTCAGTGCTTGCAGCTCATCACCACATGGTTGTGCCTGTTACCTTGGCTGTACTTTGGAGCCCTTGTAGGTACAAGCTGCCCTTGCTAAACGCGTGTCCTGCCCTCGTGTGAAGTAGCAGAGACTGAGGGAGCCCAGCAAACCGGCCCAGGGAAAAGTGGCCTTCCCCCACTGGCAGCATCAGGAGACGCCGAGCGCGAGTTGTCCAGCAGTTCTCCCCACTTACTGCCTTGGGGTCAGTCTTAGAGCAGAAAATTAAAACCAGTCACACCGCTTCTCTTATGTCACAAAAAATAGAGGAAGAGGCCGTAAAAAAGCCCAGCCAGCAGCATAACTGATTCTGGATACCAGGTTTTTCTCTGCTCTGAATGAGAAGCCAGCAGCTCTGATTGCATGTGTGCAAATTCCCCCAAAATTTCCCTGAAACCTTCCATTACAGAGAGGCAACTGAACTCTAGTATTAAGTTTAGGCTGATACTTGTTTATTTACCTCAATTAAGATTATCTGTTAGATCTTATCACGCGTGAGTGAATCACCCTCTGCTACACATGTGCAGCTGGCTCTCCCCAAGGAGAGGAGCACAGCAGCAGCTCTACAGATTGCAAGTGCTCCCTGGAAAGGGGCTTCTCCCTGCACTGCTTCTGCCTCCCCTTTTGGCTGGTTGCCTTAACTGAAGAAAAATTCTGGTGGGAGGACTAAGAACAGCCAAGTGACAGGCTGTTTCCTCTAACATACAAGACAGTTGTAGCTTCCATGCTGTCTGTATGCATCACAGGTTTACAAAACCCAAAAAATTTGCTTAGGTAGTGCAGACAAATCTCTCTGCAAGAGCTTGCAGAGCAAGGAGGGGACTCCTGCTAAATTCTAAACAGAGATGCTGGGAAGACTTGTCATGGGAAACAGAACCAGGGGGATAACAACCCTTGGAATTAATCTGGAAGACATGAATGAGTGTCACCATGAAATCACCAATGACCGAGTGACATTTAGCACACAGTAGAGCCTCACTGTCGAATCTTATTAACTACATCCTTGTATCACAGCAGACAGCTCTGCCCACAGATCAGAGACCACAGCATTACAGTGCAAAAATCATTCATGAGCTTGCTAGTGGCTCTGGAAGGAACTGTAGAATGAAAGAGAAAAAGTAATCCTAATGGAAATCTATTCCCATCACTTAGAAACCTGGACTAACCAGCATTCCGTCCAGTTCCCTTACAGCCCTGGCACCAACTGATACATGGAAAAGTCAGGCAACCCTTCTTGACAAACCCTTGCACAAGCTGTGCTCACGTGTCCACGTATCACTGGTCTTACCCGGTACCACTGGCAACTCTTGAAAAGCCACAGAAATGGCACTCGGTCTGCAGGAGCCTTGGTGGCAGCAGCTTCAGTGAGGGGATGCCCCCTCCCTCCTTGTCCTGCTCTAGTGTGCGTGCAAAGCTCACTCATTATTTTTCATCTCTCCCCAGCCATCGATTAAAGGGACTTCTTACCCAATCCCCCTTCCTTTCCCATCCCCAGTGAAGTCCTGCCTTTCCCTGCTTTGGCAGCTGTTTTTCCTTCTCCTCCCGGCCCATTTGCCTGCTGTTGTCTTGCTAATTATTTTTACAAGGCTCAATAATTGATGCAATCTTCCCCATTTTTCATCTCCTTCCTGCAGCAGTGTTTGGCAATCAGGGAACTCCTGCAGCAGCTGTGCTCCGTTGGCTGCCCACCCACGTCCTGCCGAGAGCAGCCTGTGCCAGAACAAGACTGTGCAACCTAATCCTCTATTTACCTTTCCCTGGGCTCAGCAATCATTATCCAGAGGAGCAGCTTTGGAAGTCACTTAGCAACGTGCCAGCAAACCAAAGCTCTGATGTCACCCACAAAAATAGCATCTCAGAAACACCCGATGGTCTCATGCCCTGAACCAAAGCATCCGGGGCCGTGCAGCTCCATTCCTCAAAAATTGCTGCTTCCAGAGAATTTATCTTTGACTCACTGGCAGATGAGGCAGCAACACAGTGATTTCAGATTAAAAATAATCTCCCATTCTTCAATAATCACACTGACTAGAGCACAGGGCTCCTGTGCCTCTCTCCAATCCATAGCACTGAGCAAGGGCACAGATCAGATACTAAAGTGACACAGGTTTATGTGGTAGGGCAGCTCCCTCAACCCTTCAAGTTATTCACCTATGAAGATGAATTACAGATTTGAAATAGCTTTCTGCACATTTTGCTTTTTACTTATGGTCAAACAGGCCATGTCCCCCCCTCTCAAAACAGCGGGGAGAAAACCTGGCAGTAAATACAGAAATAATACTGATGGCAAAGTTCCTAGTGCAACATCTTTGTTTTTTAAGAATGCTGTAAGGCCCCTAAAAAATAGAAGTCACAGCTCTTGAGAATTTTCAGTTCTTTGTGAATTTTCAGTTAATAATTGACCCTGGCTCTCAGTTGGGGAACCACTGCTCTGAGAGTTCACTCGTGTCCAGCTGTACAAGCTGCCCAGGGTCACGGAAAGGGAGGGCAGCTCCTTGCTGGTGCACTTCAAACCAGATGCTTCCTCATTTCACACACTTGAGCAAACCTAGACTGCGTGGTGGCTTTCAAAGCAGAAAATCCCAGATTCTGCAGGAATCAGCACTGGTGGTTCAACATTCAGCATTATTCTGACACTGAGTACCTCTGACTGATTATCACAAGACTCCTGAGAGGAGGACAAATTCTAGGTTTGTCCATCCAGGAGCAGTTGAGGAAAACAACTCAAAGAGGAAAATTAATGGATAGTTCTGCTGCTGCACAGCACTGAGCAGGGCACTTATGGGGAGCACACAGACACCACAGCACCCCCTTCTCGGGGAGCCACTCCTGTGGGGCAGGAGGAACACAGAACCTCGCAGTGCCTTTTCCAGAGCCTGCACCCAGACCTTTTGCAGGTGTTTCCAGGGGTTTCTTCCAGGTGACCAACCGCCAGCCCTGTCCTGCTCTCTTGCAGCTTGTTGTTTCTAAGAGCAGTGGTGTGAAAAAACAGGAAGCCATGCAGAGAAGAGAGAGAATACAGATTGAGGCATGAAACTGCAGCAGCCCTAGCTCCCCCAGCACTCACCCCACCCCCTCTTCCCTTCCCACCCCCTCACCACAGGCCACATTCTCGATGAGAAATGCTCTACTTGCTCTTGACGGGAAACTGGGTACGGAGCTGGGCGGCCGGAGAGCCTCGGCGGGAGGGGAAATCCAGCAGCACGGGGGAAACGCGGCTGCCCGGGCTCTGATGGCCACGGAGCACAAGGAACAGCTCAAATCAGACTCTGCTCCACAGGTGCATCCATTTTACGCTTCAAGGAAAAGTCTGCCTCAAAAGTTCAGATTTGGTGATTCAAAGATCCGCTGAGGACCATTCCACAGACTGTTTGAGCTTATGATTTGCTGCAATCCAAACAGGTCTTTGCACCATTCTGTGCCCATGTAATTGTTCAAGGAGTAAGGATTCCAAGTCACATCTCTCTATTGAAAAAAGCCAGCAGATCCTCTTGTCTACAGGTCTGTGTATTCACAGCTCTCCCAATTGACCCCACGCTGGCAAATCATGACACAAATTTTTTGTTTTGCAGGACTCTTCATTGCTGACACCCTTATCTCTTCAGTCTCCAACATAAGGCTGAGAGATTAAAAGGGTGGAGATGAAGAAACAACAGCTGGGGCAAAAACACTGGTAGGGGAGAGAAAGGCCAAGCAAACCACCAAAACCATGCCAGCACCCTGGCTTCCACGGCAGAGAAAATATTCCCAGCTTCATCCTGCACACAACCACGGCTGTGCTTATGCCAACCAACTGTCTGGATAAAAGAGGGAAGGAGGAAATGCCTTGGGAATCCTGGCGTTGCAGAAAGCCAGGAAAAAGCCACGCACCACACACAGCTTGACCAGTGCTTCCGGAGACCAGCTCTCCAAAATCAAAGTGAACAAGGTGGGATGAGCAGCACAGCCTGAGCCACAGAGGGTGACCGTGTGCAAGGTGAAGGCACAAGTGACCTGGCACAGCCCAGAGCAAGTGACAGCCCCGGATCAGGTACAGGCATTAACGGTGGAGACAGCAGCACGGCACCTCCCTGCACCGTGCTTGGATTTTGTCAATCAAAAGTCTTTCACATCTGTGCTAACCCAGCACCAAGCACGGATAATCCTGCTTTTCTACTGTTAGTAACACATAAAACCATTGTTAATTGCTAAAACCGAGGGCGAATGTGTAAGGACAGACATGAGGCCACACAAAGGAGAAGAATTAAACAGTCTGGTATCTACTGGTGGGAAAGGGGAATGCTGAATTTCCTTAGTCCTACCCAAAGCCTCTGTACTGTTCGCAAGGGGATGTGCTGGGCTGGGGTTTATTTATAAAACCTATAAGAATGTTGACCTAAGGCTGTAACTTGGAAAAGAAATAAGCAGAGGTCAGGTTTTCTAAATGCAGTCACAAACCCCAGAGAGAAGCTTACCAGTAAGACCCTTGGCTTTTGGAGGGAAGCAGAACTCAGAAGAGGCCCCAGCATTTCTGAGCTGCCAAGGAAACCGTGCAAACCATGAGCCATGCCCCGGCTGAAGTGCAGCCCATGCTGCAGCTTTCTGTTCCAGCCACAGAAGCAAAGCAGGGTCTGGGGGGAGCTTGAGGGTGCCTGAATGAGTCCGAGGGGGATTCCCAGCACCTCTCTCCGCTGGCAGAGGTAGCCAGCCTTCCCAGGCTCTTAGATTTTTTTGTCTTTTTAAGTAACGGATGAAGAACGACGCTCCTACAAGCAGTGATTCAGAGCAGGGCCTTTATCTAAATGCTCTGAATCATTCTTTGTAAGAGACCATCCCTGCTGACAATTGAAGGCGCCTCTGGAGAAGGGAGACAGATTAAAGCGGTGATTAACTCTTGTGTGGCATTTGCATCAGAACACCCATGTAAGAGAGGGAGCTGTTTGCTGCCGGGGCTGTGGCTCCTTATCCAAACCTGCTCGAACAAAAAGCCAAGGCCGGTGCGATAAAGGAGCATTGGAGAAGGGTCTGCAGTCCAAACGTTTGACCCACAAATAGCTCAGCCACGGCCATCCCTACTATTCTCATCAGGAATACCGTGAACTCCTCATCACCTCAAGGAAAACGATCCAAGCCCAGCACGAGGGGGGACGCTGCCGGGAGGGGGTGAGCAGGAGCAGCCCCCGCAGGTACACACGGCGCTTGAACGTCCCCATCTCCGTGCGCAGACTTCTAGAATCTCTCTTTGGCGTTGCTCCAGCGAGTCTTTATTGTTTCGCTTTCCGGAGGGGCTGCCGGTACTTCACGAGGAGCCCCTTTCAGCCCCGCAGCCGCGGTCCCCGCGGTGGCAGACGGCACAAACGCCCCATCTAGCGGCACCCACCCCGGGCAGCGCACAGCAAAGCGCTCGGTTAGGGGCAAGTTGCTGTAAATGGTCGCAAATAGCTGGGAAAAAAAAGCTTTTGTTTGTGCGTTCCACCTGTCTGGGCTGGGCCCTGCAGCCCATCGCCGCCGCCACAACACAAACAAAGCAGAGAGAGACGACATATTCCTCACTCTGAACCCACAAATACCAAAGCTGCCCGAGCGCCTCACAGCCGCGGGCACAGAGCCCCTCAGAAACACCCCGGGCTATAAAATTCACTTTATTCACTCCTTATAAACCCTTGTTCTCAAGAGGAACAATCCCGACAAGAGCGATCTTTACTTAAGGGCACATAAAAGCAGCTTTGTCCATGCGCTTGGCGGGACCACACCCGAGCCGGCACCCGCGGCTGAGGGCAGCGGGTCCCAAAGCCAGCCCTTACGGAAGGAATGGTCACCACTCACCTCAGTCCATCCCCGCCAGGTGGGTGCTGAGCCGCTCCAGAAACAATCCCTGGCCAGGCACGTGGGGGTACAAGAGCTCGCGGGGATGCCCCGGCTGTGGCAGGAACACCTCCCCACCCCACACATCCCCCCGGGCGCGGCGAGCCTGGGGCGAAGCGTCCGGGTCTCATCAGCACGGCCGAGCTGCAGCTCTGAGGGACGCAGCCCCCGGCCCCTGCACGGCCTCAGCACTAAAATAAACCAATGGCCCCCCCCTGCAGAAATGGGCACAGCTGCTGCTCGTCTACAGGAGACGGGTTTCCTCTTAAAAAAAACCCCAACAAAACCACTAAAATAAACCAAAGACCCCAAAGCCACCACCAAAAACCCCGGCGAAGCCTTCTTAAAAAGCTCCCTCTTGGGCCCGGGTTTCAGCCTGCATCGGGCCCACCGCAGGTTCCTAAGGAGGTTCCGTGCACTCGACCTGGGCAATGGAAAATCTAAGAGTATTTCCAGCACTGTTTTTATCACATTGGTGGAATTTAAAGATGACATTTGGAATCACTTTTTAAGTATAAAAGTTACAAAATAACAGCTATGAAAGTGAATTTCAGTTGTACCTTCTTTCAAGAAAAGCATCAAAATAATTTAAGTACTTTTTGAAGCCACAACTCTTAGGAAATACTATTTATTAATATAACATACAAAAAGTGCTGCCCCTCACATAGCAGCATTTGAACTCTTCTCTCCATTAACCTTAAAACATGGAAGCGTATTTTGTCTCTGAACCCTTATTTTGAGAGAAAAGCATAAAAACTACTCCCCCTGAAATCAAAAGGGAAGAGATCCTTACACAGCAATTACAACATAATTTATAAGAAAATAGTTAACAATGAACGTATGCAAACATACATAACCAGCAATAATATAAAACAACCCGTATGAAAAATCCCATATAAATTCACTTTAAGTACAAACCCACAAGATTTCCAGTATTAATCCAAGTATCTGGGTTTTTTTTGGTTTGAGGTATTTTTCACCCAAAATAGATCTATATTGCTTTTCCATAGACCTTGAAAGAAAAGCTTCAAAATAAATAAAGGACACTTGAAAAAATAAGTTCCCTGCATGGGCAAGGACTGGCCTGTCCAGGACTCCTCCTGTGCTTTCAGACTCAGAGGACGCACGGTACTGATTCACTTGCTCGGTGCTGCAGTTCCCTCTCAGGCTGCCTGGAGGCTCAAACAACAAAATCACAATCCCCCCCCCCCCCCCCAAATCCAAACCGATAGAGAGGTGGAGAAGCACAGTCCGCTCCCCTCGGGGCAGGCAGGAGCGAAAGAAGGAGCGCATCTCAGCCGCTTTCCGCACCGCTCTTCCTGCGGCATCTCCCGGCCGGTTTTAAGTGATTTCCTCGGGAATCCAGCGACGATGCAGCAGCGCCCCGAGCCCTGCCCGGACCCGGGCACTCATCTGAAGGCGGGGAACAGCCTGACCCCCGGGTCGCAGGTCACCGCCGTGTCCAGCTCGGCGGGGCGCAGCGCCCAGGCGGGGAACGGCAGCGGCGGCCCCCGGGCGGGGAACGGCAGCGGCGGCCCCCGGGCGGGCAGCTCC
>VXAZ01001655.1:699890-724818 GCA_013399875.1 Gymnorhina tibicen
GCTCGGTGCCCGGCTCGGTGTCCCGCTCGGTGTCCCGCTCGGTGTCCCGCTCGGTGCCCGGCTCGGTGCCCCGCTCGGTGCCCGGCTCGGTGCCCCTCTCGGTGCCTGGCTCGGTGCCCGGCTCGGTGTCCCGCTCGGTGCCCGGCTCGGTGCCCGGCTCGGTGCCCGGCTCGGTGTCCCGCTCGGTGCCCGCCGCCAGCCGCTCGCCGGGGTCCGTCTGGGCCATGGCTCCGCGCTCCGTTCGCCCCAGCCCCGCGGGCCCTTTTAAACGCCCTCCCCGCCGCCCGGCCCGGCCCGGTCTGGTCAATTCGGGGTCGCGGCCGGGTCAGGACGGCGCCTTGGCTTCGCAGCCCCCAGTCCCGGCGACAGCAGCGGGACGGAGCCGGCGGGGGCTGCGGGCGCGGCTCGCAGCCCCGGCAAAGCTCAGCGCTGGGCATCGCCGGGGAGAAGGTCCCTGCAGCCAAACCCCATCGTTTCTCGCCGTTCCGGCGGGATCAGCTGCACACTCGCCACGTACAGGGGCAAACACAGCCGGCACTTGCGCCCCCACCCATCGCCCCCGGCCCCGGGGCAGGGCCGCTCGCAGGTCCCTGCAGGTACCGGAGGACGATGGAGAAGCTGCTCTGCTGCAGCAACCTGGATTCTACCAGTGTCACATCCGTGCAAGCACTGCAAGTCACTAAATCCTTCAAAATCCACTTGTATGTACAGAATTATTAGTGGGCTGTTGCCAGTCATTTAATTAAAATACATCCTCCTTTAAAAACTGTTGATTTGATCAGCTGATACCACCTGCCCCATAATTTACATTACAAAATGAAAACATAAATTAAAGACCATACAATAATACATAAACACTCTCAGTCATGATTTCACAAAGAAGAAAACCCCTTAAGTGCCAAATGAACACAAAAGTACGGTGTGCATATAACTGGACCACTCACACTAAGGTGAAAACGTATCCGGTTTTATTTTTTAAAGAAAAATATTCCTCTTTAAACACAAAGCATGAACTAAAAACCTCTGAGGAACAGCTTCTCCTTCCTTGGAGCACGTTTAACTAAACTGTACAGTGACAGAAGTACACACACATAACATACAGTCTTTCACAGGAAATAAAGTTTAGGACTTGAAATTGTCCTCCTCACCCTCTCTAGATACCCATTCAACCCAAAAATACTCTGTACCTTACTCCCACCCCAGAACACAGTGATGATAATTTCTGGATGCAACATATACTTTAAAAAAAAAAAAAAAAGTATTGGCCAAACTGGCCCATTCTAGCCTTATAACAAATGTCTGTGAGAGAGGTTAAGACCATTGTTATTTCCAGGAATGGTGCTTGGAAGAAAAAACATAGCAGCATCCACAGGCAACACAAGCCCTTCAGTCCAGCTGCCCTGTTACACGGAACCCAGCCAGTTCAGCAGTGTTCCACAGATGTTCCCAGCACCCAGGAAGAGGGAGTGGGAATCAGACATTCACAGGCCAAATATGTTGCTTGAACAAATAGCCTAAAATTCAGTGAATCTGGCCTACATATGCCAGCAAGAGTTTTTTTCCCCCCAGTGACCAATTTAACGTCTTAAGATTTTATGTAAAAAGGTATGATAAATCTCAGAAACCAGCAACTCGTTGTACCCATTCCCTCTATCCCATCAAACAGGTATGTGCATAATATTTGTCACGTCTGCCAAACTCCCCAGACTGCGGAACTGGAACCAGACTCCAAAATACAAATTCCTTATAATTCAGAACAGCAAAATCATCTAAAGTATCTGCAAGGTCTCAGAACATGCCTAACAAGCCCATACCCAAAGAAAAGTACCTGGATATTTTCAGTGGAAAGTAGGAAATGGAAAAGGTCTGGAACTAAAGCTCATTTATGCTCCACCTGATGATTAATTGTTGGTATCATTAAGTCATGTTCAAATCTTTATCAGGCCATTTTGTAAAGATCTTTTCCACTCCATACATTCCAACAGTTTTTACAGTAGGAAAATTAGAAAAATAAAATCTCCCCCCTGAACAACACTGCATGAAGATCAACATCATCAGTCACAGAGATTTTTACAGGGGGACCAGATGAACTTGTTTCCTCCAAACCAGCTTTGTACAGAAAAGAGCAGCAAGATAGACACAGTATCTATGAGCTAGATTAAGGCCAACGATAAAAAGACGAACATGGGCTCAGATCTTCCGAAATGAAGAAACCTTCCAAATGTTTTTGTACATCTGCACACGCACACACACACACACACACACACGCACACTCTCTGGTGTATTCCTCAAGCAAAGGCTTCACAACCGTGAGAGCACCATGGGAGAGAGTTCTAGCACCAGAATGAAAAACTTCCCTCTTCAGTAATAAAATCCAAAGTCTCTCTATTGCTTTGGACAAGGTCACCAAACACCCTTCCAGGAACAGCTTCAGTGAGCAGCCGCGGAAGTGCAGTGACGGGTTACAGCGTTCCTGTTCTGGAATGCGGGCGGGAAGAGGCGCGTGGGGATGCTGCAGCTCCTGGGTAGCTGGAGAGGAGGAGAAGGTTGGTATTGCAATCTGGTCGAGACCGAGACCGGCCGGGATCCAGGTGAGGGCGGTGGTAAAACTCAGCGCGGGCTGGGAGGGGCAAGTGGGAGGTTTGCATACATGAAGTCACAGTGTACATCTGCTGGGGGACAAAGACAAGCAAAGCCACGGTATTTTCCGGCAGCTTGTCTCTGTGCAGGAGGCCTCTAGGTAGGACAAGGATCCGTGAGTGGGATGTCACACACTGCACCAGAATGTCATGAAACCCAGCGAGCAGAGGTTTAAAGAGAAGCTTGGCAGTTGCTCTGCCATCATCCTGCCTGTACACGTGCTCGAGTGAGCGTGCAAAGTCTATAAAAGGGACAAAAATCTCTTTACAACAAGGTTATGGGTCCGGTTTGGCTACAAGGAACAATTCATGCAAGTTACAATAGAATTAATCATCGATCTGCAGCACATGGTTCTGCTGCAGGTCTCTCCTGGCTCTAGGCCTTTGTCCAGGAGGTGCTGGCTGTGCAGCCTTCAGCAGCTCTCTGAGGAGGCCGAGAGAGATGCAGAGTCAGGAGTGACCTTTCCTCAGCCCCTCGGATCAGCACGTGTGGGTGCAGGTCTGGCCTCCCCTGCGAGGCACAGCAGGGACAGTCTCACCCACAGGGAGAGTGGGAGCAGCAGCTGGAAGTGGGAAGCTAAAACCGTGCACGGAGACTTGGAAAACACAAAGACACTTGGTTTTTCAGTGCCTGAACCAGCAGCAGCAAAGCCCCATTTAAGCTGTCACATGCACGCTGGTTAGAGTCTGGCTATGGCTCCCGTGATCTACCAAGTGAGGCTGTGGAAGGAACTCAATTAAAACATGCAAGGAAAAAAACGAAGTGAAAGGAAGGGTGATCATCACTGCGAGGTGTGACTCAGGTTCAGAGCAGAGAACGGCCAGCAGCAGATACACTTTGTTCTGTGCACGTGCAAGAGCACAAGAGCGGGAACGGCAGCGAACTGAAAGGGAGGGAAGGACACAGTAAGCACCAGTTTAGGATGCAAACACAGGGCAGTGGGGTGGGGGAGTGAAATTTGAGGTAAAGGAGCCCAAAGGAAGAGACAACAGAAAAACTCTTAATAGATCTGAGTCCTGCTTCAGGAAATACACAGCTAACGCCAGTCAACTCTCTTCTCACCAGGTATTCTTGACACACTGGTGAATCTTCTCTCTGCACTTGGTTTTTAGGAACCAGAACATCAAGATCAGGATTTCTTTTTTTTCCCTAAGATGCACTAAATGATTTTGAGTGTTCAGCACAATACTCTAAATGGCCCCTGAATTCTAAGCAATGCTGAAGACTCACCTTAAAGCAGAAATACCCAAATTACAAGCTGCTTTTGAAAATCTACTACTTCCCTTGGGCTAGAAAAGAAGAATCTATCCAGAAGGCTGAATTGTCCAGAAGCAGGTTTGGCATTTCTCACTGAGAGCACCTGGGCATTTTACCAAGTAGGAAACAGCTTAAACAGTTACTTAGCAAATCCCAACATCAGACTGAGGTGTCAGGTTTCTGGATAGATGCATACAATCAGACAGCTCCTCACCTACCTCTAACAGAACAGATTTGTGCGATTTACAGCAAGAACAGGCTCTGCCACTCACTGCTTCAGTGACAACTCCAGCCGAGCTGTGAGCTGAAGCCCTGTGCCTGTGGTGCAAATCACACCGGGATCCTTTCCTTTTACCCACTTCAGAGTAGCACAATTAATGCCTCCTGGGCACAGCGAAGCATGGGCTTCCTGGTTCTGATGCAGCCAGCACAGGGTGTCTGTCTGGGGACACACAGAGCTGCTGGACACGGGGACACACAGCGGGGCTGAGAACCAGCACGGCCGGAATGGAACGGGTGAAAGTGGCCTCAGGGCCAGGGCCAGGTGGAAGCACAAGGACATCTAAGATGCAAGAACATGACAGAGCAGCCAAGGTCACCCAAGTGTTTAGGAAAGCTTAAGGCAACTAAAGAAAGTTCACTGACAATTTAGAGGAGGGTGCCAAAGAGAAGAGAGAAGAGGAACCACTGAGCCGAGGCTGGGGATGCTGTCACAGTAGCCACAGCCCAGCACCAGCTATGAAGCCATCCCTCTTCTTCAGCTCATTTGTTCTAACTCTCCTCATTTTACCAGCACCATCAGCACGAGGTCAATATGTCAGAAAGAAGAGCTGGGGGTAGGTTCCTAAAAATGCAGCTCACACATTCTCAGGCTTGTGTCTCAGGTCAGTTCTTTTGAAAGAAAGTGTGTGGGCTGATGGACTGGCCTCCTGCTTTGAACTGGAGCTGGGAATTCTGCCTGCCACCTCCAGGGACAGTCCTGGGATATGTTCTACCTGGAAGTGATGGCAGCAGCTGCCCAGGTTCCTTTACACGACAGTTGAGTGTACAGTAGCTTTTTAAAAAACAGCATGCACCAGTGGCCTGGCCATTAGGCACGAAGCCATGGCTGAATTCTTCTTGTCTCCTCAGGAGCGGGTGGAACCGGAGGGAAAGGGAGTGTTGGCACAAATCAGCGCAGGCTCCTGTAGACATAGGCTGATGTGAAGACAGCGTTGAGAGTCAGGCTCACGGCGAGCAGGCCCCGGAGGGCAGAGGTACCAAAGCGACCTTGAAGAGGAGAACACAGAGGAAAAAAAGGGAACAGTACAAAGAGATATTAAAGAACTAATACGTAAAAATGAACATATGTTGTACAGTTTCTCTCTGCCCCGTGCTTTCAGCACAAGCAGAAATTGCTGAACCACTTCTCCTGTCAGGAAAGGCTCCACTGCTCTCTTTTGGCACCATCTTCATCTCATCTCACGCTCTTGACATCTGCATCCCCACCCCTCTTCTTCTGTCTTGGCTTAGCACTTTGTCAGTGTTCTTCAGACAGTCCAAAGAATGGGAACAGCTTTGTTAAGATCTTAGAACAGCAGGCAGAAGGTCCATTTTGCAACTTATGCTCACACACGCATGAAGCACTCACACGACTTGCACTCACCTCTCCAGCCTGCCAAATCTTCCCCTTTGGTAGTTGTGTCTACCACACAGGTAGACGAGTGTGATGAGTGATCCTCCTTTTTGATGGAATTATCACTGTAAATACTCCCCCCTTCCACAGCAGATCTCATATCTGCAAGGAGAAAAAGACAGGAAAATTCACCACCTGGGTTTCTCCTGAAGGTTTCCCATCTACTGTGGCCTAGATGTCGCAGGGCCGTGCTTGCAAACCAACTCCTTCCCACAAGCGCCCTGCCAGGAGAGCAGCACCGGCAGCGTACCAGGCACTCCCCGCTCCACGAGGCTCTTCCTGGGAAAGCCGGGCAGCTCGGGGGCAAAGATGTTGCTGTCGGAGTGGGCGTGCTCCTCGGAGCCGCTCGGGGTGAGCAGGGCCTCGCTCTGCGCCGGGAACAGCAGCAGCTTCTGTCCCTTGAGGTTGAGGCGGGCGGGGCTGATGAGCGGCCGGCGGAAGCGCAGGGACCCCGAGCTGGAGGTGACCGAGCCGGCGACCGACGGCGCCGGGGACGGGATGCGGGAGGGGACAGCGCCGGCCAGCAGGGAGAAGGGCTCTGCAGTGGAAACACCCCCAGACAAAACCACCAGGTTACCATCCCGGCACAGCAGGCACAGTTCTCTTTTATAGTTCTACAAGAAAAAGGAGTGGGAGTTGCAAATGTCCACCGGTACATCTCGTACTAAAATTCTTTCTTTATTTGAGTCCCCGCACTGCAAAACACGGAGAAATTCCACATGTACTTTGCACTGGGATGCAGGAGGTTTGCACCGCCTCAGGCTGTGACTGCCTCGGCAGCAGCACAGACAGCCCAGGGACCCGTCTGGGTCAAAAGGGCAACAGACAGGTCACGGAGGACACGGGAGCAGAGGGGCAGAGCAGCCAGGGCAGCCAAATTTCCAACTGCTGCACTCTGCCGGGAAAGCTACCAAAGGGCTGCCCTCGGAACAGCTGAAGTCTCCTACCCAAGCGGGCTCAACTCAGCTCTCATCAGCAAAGGGCTCCTTGTTTTGTCTGCTGATGTCTCCGTGAGCTCGCAGGGAGGGCATTCAACACACACAGCACCCGACTTTTATGCAAACCCGCCCTTAGCTGGGACTCTCCCTGCAGCATTTCTAACAGCAAAATGGACATTTTCACTGGAATGTGAGCGGGGAGGAAAGAATTCAACCAGACCACGTGTTTCAACCCACTCAGTGCAAATCCTGCACAGTCAGTCGCTCTGGAAGGCCTAGAGCAGTACCTGATGTAGGGGATTCCTTGGACTGGGATGACTGCGAGGCCGGTCGGCTTCCACTGAACAAGTAGCCAGAATCTAAAAGCAAAAATGAAACAATTTGAACCCAGCTGGCTCAGCTACTGCCAAACCCCAAACTCCTAATGCCGGCTACTGCTCTGTGCCACAGGAGCAGCCAGCCCTGAACAGGACTGTAACGTGTGGATCCCTCCCAGCCCATTCCCTCCTGCAGCACTGCCCCATTCCAGCGCCATTCCCACAGGACAGCCCGTGCACGCTCACCTGCCCTGGCCAGGGAGGGGATGGTGCCCAGCGACAGCGCCCTGTTGAGACGGCCGGGAAGAGAGGAGGAGGAAGTTCTGCGCGGGGACCTGAAGAGCTGCTGGTTTGTCAGGTGGAGGATGCTGGGTGGCGTTGGGACAAACAGAGACGTAGCAGGTGAAGGGAAGGCTGTGCCAGGGCTGCTGGGAAAGACAGTAATCGAGTCCCCAGAGAGGTACCTGCAAAGGACACGCATGACAGACACTCAGCAACGAGAAATCCCAACAACTGCCTCTCTCGTTGTGCTTGCAGGAAGCCTTGTTTTGTTACCGGGTTTGGAATAACTTTTCAGTGCAGGAGTGCTGAAGAGTTTATGGGAATGTTCCTACACTTTGGGAAAAGAAGAACTGCTCAACCTTACTTAAATTATTGTGCACCAACCTGTCCCACAATACAGGGTGGAAAAGAGGGTGGAACAGTTTAGGAACTCCAGTGCAAATACCTTGGATGAGAAACTCAGAGAATGCTTCATGAAGTCCAGGTGTTGAAAATACAGGAGTTCCGTATTATTTTTAACAATTGAATGAAAACACATGAAAGAAAGTCTAGAACATGAACCAGAATCTCTGAATGATCTCCTGTAAGATTTTTTAGTTAGAAACACATAATAGAATTGTCAAATAAATCATGATGAAGAACTGAGTATGAAGTGCACGTGTTTTTAAATGGAGATATCTGACTTTGCAGATGCAATTTAGCAGATACAATATTTGGAGGCTTAATCTCACTTCTGATGGAAACAGAGACAGATGAGAGCAGCAATATGGTTACATGGCTTTTCTTCTGTCAGAGGAAAGCCAGGAGTAAATCAGAGCGTGAAGAAAATCTCAGCCTTGCACTGTGGGGTGATTTATGCACATGTCACCTTTTCCTGGAGATTAAAGAGGTGGTGCAGCAATATTATACCGTGCTAACTCTAGAGTTAAGTTTACAATTTAAAGCATCTTATAAACTACTTATCTGCTAGTAGGAGGCAGCTATCACCAGTCCTGACCAGCTTAATGAGGCTGTACACGTGAGCCAAGCAGGGTCAGGTGCAGGACATGCCTCTAACAGCAGCCAGGGACATGCTGGTCTCGCAGCCCCAACCTCTCCAGGTTCCAGAGGACCTGCGAAGGGTGTCCTGCTCTGCATCCACGGGGAGTCCTTTAGTGACCCCACACACATCTGCCCCGCCACACACAGAGATGGATGTGCCAGCTCAGCTTTGTAAGAGGAAATGAATGGGAAAGGGAATTAGAAGTGCAGCTCAGGACTGATATGAATCATAGGAGAAAGAGTGATACCTACCCCTCACTGTGCCAGGGCTGTGGAGGGCCAAATCAGAGCATCACCTGTGAGCAACACGGCTCTTTTGTTCTAACTTTGCACCTTCTGTGTCTTTGGGCTAAAGGATCCAACTTTACACAGCTCCTTGCAGCAGCAGAAAACAGCTTAACTGGTTTATTGGCTTTTGGAAGTCTTACATTTACTGGGCTGGAAGATACTACAGTCATTTATCACTCATAACCACAATCCTGGGACTGTAACTGTTTTGGACCAGGCTTCCAATGGCTCTGCTGCACAACAGCCCCGCTTCTCAACCTCACCAACTTAGTGCAGCCAGATCCTCAGGGCAGTGAAGAATCATTTGTCTTGCACCATCCAGAAGAGGAATTTTTCTGATTAGCGAAGAGGAGCTGAAGAATTTTAAGTATAGCTTATTAATGCCTTAGGACTGAATGCTGACCAAAGTATGTCTTAAATATTGATCTGTTCTGAACAAATTCCTGCTAAGTGTGCAAAATCCTGGTCCTGTTCTCTGCACTCTTTAGGTTTGCCACTGCCATGTCAAGAGGGCTCAATGGTCTAAAAGCTCTCATGAGTAAGTGCCTCATGCCTGAGAATGGGCAGCTGAACTAAAACTTCTTCCAGAAGCAGATGAAAAAAGGTGAGGAGATCAAGAGGATCATAAGGCAGGAAGCAACCACATCACAGCCCCGGGATGGAGCACTGCAGCTGTGTCTTTGCTCCAAGCCATTTGTCATGTGGTAATAGTGGCTCTGGCAACAGTAAAAAAAGTAACATAAAAAAAAAAAAAAAAGGCTCTGGAGTCAGGTAGTTTGTGGAAATAATCAAGGCCCGGAAGCCGTTTATTTCAGAACTTGGTATTGTGAACATCAAAAACTGGGTATCTTAATTAGTGTTTACAATGATCACAATTTTACTAGACAGTTGGGCACAACTCTGCTACACAGATACTTTAAAAATAAATAGAGAAGGTTAAAGTAGAGTATTACATGGTAAGGGACTGTACACGGTCCTGAAGAAACACCTCCTGCCAGGAGAGCCTCCCCTCCTCTGTCCCAACAGCTCCCTGTTATCCACAGACACCACCACACGTGTGTGCCTTTGTAATTCACATTCTACCAGAGATGCTGCACCACCCCTGGGACAGAGCGAGACGTGGGAGAGCACGGGGCAGGCCAGGCTGCAGAGGGACCCACTCCTCTATCAGATAATTCAGTAATGGAGTAAGAAGGTAAGATGCAGTCACAGGCAGGCAGCTTGGGGGATGTACCCAGGTTCATCTGCCCGGGGCAGTCAGGGGGTGAAATGTTTCCTCTGGACTTAATGTCTCCTCAGAACTGAGCTGGGGGTCACCCAGGGACAGCAGCCCCTCTGCCCGGGCAGTGGGTGCAGAACAGGTCCCTGCCACCCCAGAACAGGGTTCCTGGCTGGGGAGCAGCACACTGCGTGCCCTGACACTGCTCTGCCCTGCTGCACCTCCTCGCTCAGGGCCACAGCCCGTGCCTCCAGTCAAATTCACAGAACCAGGGGTAAAGAGCAATACGGGAATAAAAAACAGGCTCAAGGGGAAGGGAGAATAATGCTAAAATGGGCACAGGTCTCAGACACATTAATATTTTGATATGTGACTTAGACAGCTAGAAACTTCAGCTGCCAAGAGTAAGAATTCTTGTCTCCTGCCTGTTGTCCTGCTTTGGACGTAGGAGGGTTGAATTAGAGCTGCCATGTCCGGCACTAACACCTTCTAGAGTACAGATGCTCGGCACCAACTGTGCCTTTCCCCCCGCTGGTGGCACAAAGTGCGGAGGTGTTTGTGTGTGTGTGTATATGCACATCCTCTGTCTACGCAAATCTAGATTTGCTGGCATGCCAAAAACGTTCAGGGAACCTCTTCCTGCCTGTGCACTCAAGAGCTTTGGTCCCAAACGAGGCTTTGCAGGGGATGACTTCAGGACTGAGTACCGTCCCTTTCATGGGGAGCACCTGCCACAGCTCAAAGAGCCAGGTGTGCCTGCAGGTGACAGCACACCTGGGAGGAACTGGCAGGTTCTAT
The DNA here is from genome assembly GCA_013399875.1 of Gymnorhina tibicen. Taxonomy (NCBI): domain Eukaryota; kingdom Metazoa; phylum Chordata; class Aves; order Passeriformes; family Artamidae; genus Gymnorhina; species Gymnorhina tibicen. Next base: position 710,346 of record VXAZ01001655.1, read on the forward strand.
GTGACAGCACGCAATTTCAAAAGCATCTCTGAAAACCAAAGCAAAGCCATATACCACAGCTCCCTTCAGCTTTCACGAGCGCAGTCAGTCTGGAGCAATTATCTGGCTATTAATTATATTAATTTTTATAAGAGCATAAATACTTTGTTCACATTACATCAATACATACTTCCTATAGTATCTAAACATGATTATTAGCTTCACATAATTTCAGCGCACTTGATAAATATTCATAAAGCCAAAATAAAAAGCCACTACACCATTTTTATATTCCCATGTGTCCTCACCCTTTGACACACCCAAGCTCACTAGGGCATGCAAAGCACGGATATAGGAGAGGATTCAAGAGAAAGGAAAGAACTGGGTATAAATACAGTGTATTTAGAACGGTAAGGGGCCACAAAGGCGTCAGTTTGCATGCACTGATGTCACTGAGGGCCTCAGGAAGAAGAGAAGCAGCAGCAGAGATGCTGACTTGGTTGCTGCCTCTGGGTTCTCCCTCAGCCCCCTGCAGAGCTGCTCAGGAATTTTAGCCCAGGCGTCCTCTTCTGCCCTGGCACACTTGGTGGTGGCACAGGAGGGACAAAAGCGCTGGCCTGGCAGACACGTGGGCACTGCTGTCCCATGCTGCAGCCACGGCACCACCGAAGTAAAGCAACACAGTGTTGTCCCAAATCTTGTCCAGGGAAAGGCACTTAATGAACCCACATTGGCCCCTTTATAAATCTGGCTCTTCTGGGCAGGGTACAAAATTTTGAGTTGGCAGATCAGCCACGGCCACTGAGAGCCAGAGTCAGGCACTTGGGGATGGAGCAGATTTGATTTCAAGTGACACACAAAGCCACTAACAATCCCTCAGCACCTCAGCTCTGTTCTGCTGTACCATCCCCTGCTCCAGACACATGGTCAGTGTGAAAAAGCAGCACCTCGAATTAGGGGCTTTTGGGCTAAAACCCCCTAATATTGGTAAGATGTTTGCATGCTCTGGCCTGCATGGCTGAGAGAATCCTCAGGCAACAAAATTGCACCTGGAGACCACAGGTTACCACGTGTTCCTCTGTGGCCTGAAGTAAGAGCCCAGCTCAGGGAAAACAAGAAGCTCAAAGCACTGACCAAGTGGTTCTGGATGATTTCGTGTCAGCTGTGGTTGTGAGTTCCCAAGCCTTTGTCAGCTCTTATCCCGCCCAGCAGAAGGAAAAGTGTCACACAAAATAGCACCTCAGCTGCACAGGACAGGAGCACTGTGCACCAAAACACACATTTTCTCCTGCTGGACCCACTGTGGGGCGAGCAATCACGCAGTTAGATGATGTGCCAAAGATACCTGCACCTAGATGACACAGATGATACCTCTAACTGCTGAGTGAAAAACGCAAAGCACCTTCCCTGCAGAACCTGTGGCACGGCAGGGTCTAGAACAGCCTATTTGGCTTTGAAATCAGCTGTGGCAAGAACAGTCTCAGTAAAGGCAGTAGTGGTTTGACTATTTTTTTTTTTCAACAAACAGTCAACAGCAGAATACTGCTAACTTGTGACTCATCTGCAGGGCTCCTTGTCTGAGACACAACTGGTACAGATTGAATGCTACATTTTATAAATCAGAACACTTCTGGACAAAACCCACCCTTCTCCTTTCTTCCCTTACCCCAAAAGATCCATCATCCTCCACCATCAGCAAAAGCATGTGAGACAAGCAGAAAGAGAGGAGACTGTCAGCATCAGAGTCTCTAAAACACCAAAAATTCAATTGCTGCAAGTTTGGTTTCGAGGCTCTGAGGTTTTTGTTGTTTTTAGAAGCAGCAGCACAGACATGCTGAGGCACCGAGAAGTGGGGGAAATAAGCTGACACCTGAGCAAAAGCAAAAGCTTCTTTGGCATTAAAATTGAACCCCACTTCAATATGTATTGTGTTATTTTGTTTCACCTTTGAAATTTTCCCAATTACAAGCGCAAAAGTTCTTCAATTGCAAGTTGTGAACAAAGCACCACAGAGATCAGTTGTACAGCTTGGCCATAAAACCAAGTAGCTTTCTGATGTTCTGACATATAAATTAGTGCAACTAGTAAATATACTTCATTTATATTAATCTGCATAAAACGAAGACAAGCGGATTTCTTGCTCGTATGTCACTGGCAGTTAACACATCTCCCAGACTAAAGGACTTTAAACTCAGTATAGATTTGCACTTGCTGTGCAAACAGAGCTAAAATATTCCTTAACAGGATTATTCAGGCTTCACAGTGTAAATCCCCTCCTTCCCACAGTTCTACCAACTGCCTGTTCCCAATATTTAGTGTGCATCCTCCCCATCCCATCCCATCCCATCCCATCCCATCCCATCCCATCCCATCCCATCCCATCCCATCCCATCCCATCCCATCCCAGCACTGCACAGAAAAAGAGAAGAGAATAAGAGAAAAGAACAGGCATGGTAAACAAATGAAACATTTAAGAGCAAAACATCACAAAAGGTGCCTGACCCCAGGGAGCTCAAGGATGACTCAAGTTTAAATTGAAAGAAAAAACCAAAGTGCTCCTAAAAAGAGGGGAGGAAAACAGCTACTGAGAGGAGATAGGAGACGATATGAAACAGGACACAGTGAAGCTGAACGCAGCCTTGACTTTCAGCTCCCGAAAATAAAACATCTGAAGAGGCTGCCAGCCATCTTTAGAAGCTGCCACTGAGAGTTTCCTTACTACTGGGCAAGAAAATTTGGACAGATTCATTTCATTCTTATTAATAAAAGGATATTGCTGACAGAAATCAGGCATGACATTACCATGACCATTCCCACTGAGTTTGTCAGCTGCTCACACCCCTCCTTTCAGCCTTCTCAATAATCCTTCGAATATGAGATTCCTCCCATCACTTGGACACATCTCACAGGAGAACAGCAAGAGGAACTTCCAATCCAAATTGTACAGGTAAGTGCAGAAGACAATCACAGCTAAATAGAAACATCACTCTTTCCTTACATGTACTTTAGGAGGAAAATGTGGAAGTCCTGAAGCAGGAAGAAAGCAGGAATTAAAAAAAAAAGTCTGGACGCCTTATTTCACTTAATGGCCATAACAGCTCAAGGCTTCCCATGCCTGTGAGCTGGAAGACAAATGTTTTGGGTCAGGATTGGTAAGCGATGGGAACGTGGAAGATGGAACCAGACTTTGCAGGTGCTGGACTCCTTTTGTGGGTAAGTAAGTACACAGCCCTCAGCATCATTCACAAGCACCAGAATGGAGCCAGGTTCTGCTAGCCTGGCGGGGTGGGTATTGCAGTTCTCTGAAGGCACCAGAAAAAGGTTCCAAAGGAGAGCCCAGGTGGGCAGCAGGTCTGTGTGGCCATTCCCTCGCCAAGTTACGGACACACAGGCAGGAGCTGCACCTTCCCATGACTCAGCCTGGCTTATTGGTAACGAATTTTGGCAGCACTACCTTTGTGCTTTCACAATGAACACCGGTTCGAGGAACAGTGAGTACAAACAGCTAGGAGACAGCTTTTAAAAAGCTCCTCTAATTTCACCAGCATCTGCAGCACCCAGTAGTGTCTACATTTTTCAGCAGGAGTTGCAGATACTTCACAGTGAGAGCTCCATTCTGGTTATTTTATAGTTTATACACTGGAAGTTCACGAGACCCAATTAACTTGTATCAGACTATTAGGGTGGTGAGCTCCACTGTGCTATTCTGAACAGAAGAAAACAGCAGATATTCTGTAAAAGTGCTACTTCCTCTTGAAAGACCAAAATCCAGATGAGAAGCTCAGTGGAGTGCCTTTCAAACAACTGTGCAGGATAATCAGACTGCTTATCCTAAGAGGCCCCAACAAATTAATCCTAAAAAACCCAAACAGCTGGAAGTTCCTTCCTCCCCAGCCACCCCAGCTTTTGGCAGAGGACTGCCAGGCACTCAACTCCAAGTCACAATTTCCAGACCCCTTTTTTCAGCAGTATTACCTCAATGCCACACTACAAAAACAACCCCTGCAAGTAACCCAGAAAATGCATCTGTGTTGCCATGCAGTCCCCACAGCAGAGCTCCCACCCCTTCCGACAGCACGCCCTTCCCATCTGTGTTCTCAGCAGTAAACACTGACTGAGTAGTGATATACAATGAAAGATGACCAGACAACACAGCATGAGGTTGCCACTCCCATATTTTTTCTCTTTCTAAGGCTATAGGAGCGGAGGAACAAATGCATTTTTATCCAGTTGTGCTTGTACACACATGTTGCTCGGGGAGCAGGTGGGTAAAAAACCCAGAGAAAACTGGCATTGAAAGCAACAACCACTGGTAAATCTGAAAATTTAACCTCAAACAGCTGAATACTTTCAGGTATTAAGACACCCTGAGCTACATGACTTTTTAAAGCACCTTTTTGAATAAATTAATGAAGTTCCAGTCAAAAGCACTTAAGGACACTTCTCCATTTAAAACAGGAGCCAGGAGAAGGGCAGAGCGAGAGAGGATGCAGGTAAGTGATGCTACACAGTGGAAGGCAAGAAGAACCAGGTTATGGGCTCTGTGTGGTCCCCTCCTCGTGTGCCTGGGCACCACAGCACGCGTTAACAAGGACTCCAAATCCAGAGGCAAGTTCCCATCAGTTCCAAATTAAAATGACCAGCACCATTAGGAAAGTGAAGGTGGCCTGGGCCCCATGGTGGATCAGGGCAGAGGGTTCCTCTGTGAGTGGCTAAGGATGGAGAGGCAGTGAGAAGAACCAGGAGGACAGGAGGAGCCAGAATCTCTTTGGCTGGAGAAGTAGAAGTGGGAGGAGGCTGCATTTATGGAGCAGTTTGTGAGGCAGCTGCCGGAAGAACTGACTTTGGGGAAGCTGGATATTTGTACTGCTGACGTAGGATGCAGGAGGAAGGGAGAATGGAGGCAGCACGAGTAGCTTCCATGGCTAGCAGTGGAAATGCTCCGAGCAGCTAGCACAGTGGTAAGCAAGGATGGGGGAAAAAATTATATATATATACACACATATATATACGTGTGTGTATATACATATATATATATATAAAGGAAGAAGAGATCTTCACTGCTTATCTAACTTTAAAAAAGAGAAACAGAGGAAGGGAAAATAACAAGAGGAGAGAGAAGCACCAGTCGCAAAGAGTTCACAAGGCTTTTTTCCTCCTTCCCCCAGCGTCACTGCTCTGGCTCTGACCTTCGGGGCCGGAATCTCCGCTGGCCCGTTGACTTCCGCGTGGCCACGGCTGCGGTGAAGCCCACCAGGCAGCACAGGGACGTGGTGCCAAACTTGGCCGTGTCCAGCCAGCTGGGCATGTCCACCTTCAGGTACCTCTCGGCCAAATGCAGACTCATCACCACGAACCACAGGACTGAGGCAAACGCATCGATCCGTCGGAGCCTGCGATGGGAAAAGAAACCAAACGAGAGTTTCAACACCAGTGAAACACCTCAGTCCTGAGAAAGGGGAGGGAAGGTGAGGAGGGTACCAGACTGAGCAGGTTCTGTACCGCCTCTGACTACAGTACATCACGTGCAGCCCTGCCCGCTGCTGGGCAAATGTCTGAGTAGGTCAGTTCCACTTTCTACCAGAGCTGCACAGGCAACTTTTCATTCACAGTAATTCAAACTTAAATTGAATCAATCAAGGCACGCAGTACTACGTGTGCCATTCTGGGAAATGTTTACCCCCGGATCACCGAGGCAACACAGGACTAGAGAGCTCCCAGTAAAGCAGTCTGAAGCGAGACAGAAGCCGAGCACACCCACCTGATGCGCCCGGCCAGGAACATGGCCAGCAGGCAGGTGAAGAGCCCCAGCACGGCCACTGCCATCTGGTGATTCTTGCCGTAGGCCCACGCCGCGCTCAGGCTCTCCAGCAGGCGCTCCGGGAGCAGGCGCAGCAGCTCCCGCCAGCCCCTGAGCGCGCCCTCGCTGCCCCCGCGGGGGCTCGCGCCCGTCCTGTTCCGCGCGGGCCCGGAGGGGACGGCAGCAGGGGCGGCTGTGCCGAGGGAGAAGGGGTCGCCTGAGCCGTACAAGGCCATCAGAACCAGGAACGTACAGCTGAGGAAGGCCAGGAACCGCAGGAATATCACCTGAGCTGGTGTGGTGATGGAAGTGGAAGAGGAGGATGAACACAAATTCTGCAGAGGAAGGGAGAAACACCTTGTCAGAAGCTGAATGAACTGCAGCAAGGTTTTGAAACGGTGCTGTATGAAACACTTCCAAGACTGTATGATTTACTGGACTGTTCTGCTCAAGTCCTTCTAAGTCTCTGTACTGGGCTGACACCACATGGGATTACTGTAGACTAGCAAGGGGAAATGGCAGAGATATGAGCAGAAACCGAGATCAGGCAGGGCAGTGAAACAAGGAGAAGGTCATAATTCAATTCCCATTGTTCTTTTTTTCTTTCTTCCCCTTGTACTCTGTAATTTCCTGCACTGCACTCATAAATTGGCTTCCCTACCTCCCCTTCTCTGCCTGTCCCATTATTTTCCTTCCACTCTATCATTACATTAGACTTACCTTCTGGCAACTGCACTGAATGACACCAGCAAGGGGAAAACCCCAAACTAACATTAGGAGCATCTGTGGTAACTCTCCTGCGCTCTTCTAAACTGCTGCCAGGCACCCAAGCTCCCAGGGCTAGAGAGCCCCAGGGCTGCTGCCTCCCTTTCCCAGCTGCAGACCCGGGGGCAGCGGCACAAAGCTCCGTGTCCCTGCCCCTGAACTGCCCCACGCGTCCCCACGTACCTGGGTGTAGCTCTTGTCCGTCTCCCGGCGCCTGAAGTGGTGGCTGAGCAGCAGCGCCCGCAGCTGCCGGTTCTGGTGCTTGATGTAATACTCCACAGCAGCCTGGCACGGGCGGCACAGCTTGTAGGTCTGCTCCAGGTGGTGCTTGTACACCTCGATCTCCTCATCGTACTTGCCCTGGTGAGAGAGCAGGAGGAGGAAGCAGGTGAGAAGCGCAGGTCCCTCAGCAGTTGTCACGTTTGCTACTGACAGGGGGACAAAGCACGACTCCAGTCCCACAGGGACAGCTCCCTGAAACCACACCCGGACAGTGACCCAGCCGCAGGCCAGGCACACGACCAGCTTCACACAGAGCTGACCCAGCCTCCGTGTCCCAGAAAGGGTGGCAAAAAAGAACCTTGGAGAAGGCTGCTGTGGCCCAATATCAGAATGTTGAATTTCTGTGCCCGGTTTTGCTGTCTTTGTTGAGATCTTATGAACTCCACATAGGTGACACAAGTAACTAGAATTGCTCTTCCTCTCCTCAAATGAGGGGACACAAAATACCTGTTGCTCCTGCACTCCAGGCTCATCCCTCCCTGGAACAGCCAGCCCCACTGTGCAAGGCCCCTGCTGTCACACTGACACCCTTATCCAAGCACGCTGGATAACACAATCCCAGGTTTCTCAGCTGCCACGGGCACTGCAGTTCACTGAATGCCTAAAAAGGGGCCAAAGGCTGGCAGTACTTGAGCAACTGGATAGCTCTGGCAAGAGGCAGGGACTAGAAATAAAGCTGAGAAAAGGGCATCAGCCAAAGATATTTTCATTTATCATGATCAAATTTCAATCTGTTCTCTGGGAGTCATTCTGATTAAACTCATTACAATTACACAAAGCAGACTTTGGATTAGGCAAACCAGAGGATGGACACATCACAGTACAGCACAGCCTAACCCCAAGGCTTGACCATGGCTGAAGGCTAAGGAGTGCAGCACTAAATTCTCTGCATGAAACTTTAGGGAGCCATTAAAACTGTGAAGGAGAAACCCCACTATCCCATCCTCCATGTATATTAAGTAAAAGGAAGGCCAAGAAGTTGCTCAGCAGGAAATCCCGTTGCTGTAACTGCAAAATCCCTTTGCCCTCCTAGGCACAGATGCCTAACCAGGGAAATCATGTGGCTGCAGAGGATTCCTCTCCCACTTCACTAGTAAATGCACAGCAGCACAGCCAGGGCCTCAGGAAAACAAAATCTATCAAGGCTTCTACAGTGGGCTGTTGTGCCTCTCAGATCCCATACACTCAGCCATGGGAAGTACTGGAGTTGTAAGATGATCTCAGAAATGTTTTGGGCTCGAGCTTCAGTTTCCAGTGCTCATCTAGAACAGGGGAACATTCCAGCTTTGAAGTAGAATTAGGTAACTTTGCAACATTAATCAGTGAACTTCTCTGCACTGGAGTGCCACACACTGCTTCTGAAGACTGCTGGAGCATCATTCCACAGCACACTGAAAAACTGCTCTCTCTCCTGCTTACTAGGCTGCAGCATGGAATAAATAGAGCAGGAATAGAAGACACACGGATGGGAATGCCTTGGACGAACACTCTCCAGTGATGGCAGCCCCTAACGAACACTTACCTCCTCCCTTGGTGAGAATGAAGCCAGCTGTTTGATTTTCATGGTTTGATGGTTGTTGCATTTCTTGCAGAGCAGAATTTGGCTGCTCACCCACTGCTGTGGCTTGGCGGGGTCACAGAAAGTCGGACTGCCCGACACAACGTGGTTAAGGTGTTCCATGTACTGGGCAGGGATGGGCTTGTTGTAGTCTCCATTCTGACAAAAAGCAGGAGGGAAAGCAAACATTCCATCATAAAATCAAAGCTAGGTTGACAGTGAGATTCCTAAGCTCTGTCAGCAGCTCTACATTTCGTTAGCTTTCACCTACGTAACAAAATAAATAAGTAAAAAAAGAGACAAAATGCTTCAAATCTTGCCCCCATCTCCACTGTCCTGCACACCTATGGCAAGTAGCTGGTGGTGCTGGATTTCAGCTTAAGACAGGCTTTGCTAGTGAACAGAATACAAAACCAGAGAAGAATTGTTCCATATAGTTTAAAAAAAGTATTCTTAAGAGATACGTCAAGGACACTTTTGCCCCTTAAAGCAAGAGAGGAAAATTTGTCTTGATCTCTCTAGTGAGCACAGCCCAGCGCAGTGGATTCTTTCTGCAAGCTCAGGTGCTGAGCTCACAGGGGCTGAGCGCAGAGCTGCCAGCTGTGCCACCGCTGGACGTTCAGCTGCAGCAGCTGCAGCGCCCCGGCTGAGGAGCAGGGCTCCCAGGGCACGGGCACCCCCGGCACCCCCCGGCCCTGCTCCCCGCACCTCCTGGAAGCCGTTGTACTGCTCGCAGTTGGGGCAGTCCCAGCAGTTGCGGTTCCCGTACGGCACCACCGTGTCCTGGTTGCAGAACCAGCAGTTCACCGTCACGTGCGTGGGCTTCTTCCTGTCGGGAGAGGAAACGTCTCAGGCAGGAGCACCGAGCTCAGCTGATGGAGAGGAAAGGAATGGCTTTCAAACAGGGAAATGCAGGAAAGCAATCAAGCTTCCCATCCTGTGTGCTTAGCGATATGACTTGGAGCAGTCATTTTAGCAATGAAAAGACGGAAAGTTAAAGTGGAAATAAATTCTGCCTGACAATCACACCTCTGCTCTAGTACCATGGACGTGCCAGAACTTTAATAACAACCTCAGGAATTACCCATCTCACTGTTTTTCAGGGGTATATTTGGGGGTACAAGTCCTCTCCATAATCAGCAGTGTTATTCTATGAGAAGATGCAGTTGAATTGATGCTTAATACACAGGATTCCAGGAAAACGAAGTCAGGATCCACAAGAGCTGCCTGTGACAGTGCTCAGAAACCCAGGAAACGGGCTCATGGTTACAGTTCTATCCGCCCTGTTTGGTAGAAAATTTTTCAAGGGCAAGGGCATATCAAATTATCCCGAAGTTCCAGCACTGTAAACAGCTGTTTCTTCACAACTTTAGGTACTAAAGGAACTGAGGAATCAACATTTCTTCCCCTGCTTTTATGCACTAGAACTGAAGGGATAAAGACTAATGACCTTGATCCACGAGCCCCTTGTTTTCTAAAGCAATCCTGTTAAAACAACAGCCAACACAGACAAACAGCTGTGACGCGGCCCCACCACAACAGGTTGTGACGGATGTTCGAGCAAAGAACTTCAGTGGCCCAAGCCCTGAGCCTGCCTGCTGGAGAAGCTCTGCATTTGTCTCGACGCTCAGTGCAGTCCCCAAGAGGAGCTTCCTGGCAGGTCAAGGCACCACAGCCCAGCTGTCTGGGTTTATCAGAACCAGTCCCAGTCACACTTCCAAGGCAGGGCAGCTGCTTGGACTGGCTATGGCATCTATGCAGACAGATGGAGCCAGCTGCCACCAGCCCAGCTCCACCAGGGAATTAATCTGTGTGGCTCCACTGCAGCAGCAGAGAGGGCGATGGAGCAAGGGAGCTCACCAAGGGCCTGCGGAGCAACTAAAAGTAGCCAAAGTGCCCCCAGTTGAGAGCAACTTCTCCCAGCTGTGGGAAATGTTCTCTGCTGCTGAAACATCCGAATGCTGCAAAAGTGTTGTCTGGCACCCTGCAACCAAGCTGCCAGGTGGGTCCTCTCTCTCAGCCATCACCTCTCTAGCTGGATCTCTACAATTAAGATTTTTCCCCACTCCCATTTCCGTAGACCATGCCTTGAAACTCAGTTCATAAGATATCGAAGCCTCAAGCAATGTCTGAGCCTCCTGTGTAGGCACTAACAACGAGGATGTGCTTGAAATGAAGCACTGAAAAGCCAGAATGTACAGAGGATTCCCTGCCAGATGCTGAAAGAAAATGGCTGGAGCTACTAGGATGACAGATTCTCATCTCAAAATAGATGCAAACACCCACACCCCTCTTAAAATGAATATTCCCTGCTCAACTTTCTTCACTGCCAAGGGGGCTCAACTGATCTGAGTTAAAAATACCACTACTAAAACTAACAGGCAAAAAAATACCCCCAAACCAACCCAGAGTTTAAAGCAGACAAATGTAGGTCGACAGTCTGAGTTACCCACGAGCTACCGCTGTCCAAAAGCCAAGCACGTGTCAAAACAGCCATGTGAGGGATGGACAGCAACACCTGTTGTATTAGTTCAATCTCACAGCACAGGTGTAAAAGCTGTGCAAATATAACGTGTAGGCTTCAACCACCAGAACACAAACCCTGCTGCTCCTAGGGCACAGCCTGAACTCCACCCTCTGAGGGAGGTTATTGCCCAGGTCCCAGGTACTGCAGAACCTGCCACAGTCCCTCCCTCTCGCTGCTGTGCACCATCCTCTGGCACCCACAGAAATAAGACACACCACCCCTCAGCTTCTAACCACCCCCAGGCTCTAAATTCCACGGTATGGCAGAGGTAGAAGCACTAATTTCAAGGATAACAGAAGTGGAAAGCACCGGCGATGAAAGGAACAAAGCAGTCATGCTATAAAGCAAAAACCATCAATGCCAAACCCTACCTGGGAACTCACTAATATCAGAGACCAAATCCTCAGTACACTCGAGACCTTTCCATCTTTTTCCAAACAGGATTTCATTTCTCGTTCTTGAGACTCAGGAAGTACTACCAAGGATTAAATAGCAGCACTTCATTCTGACAATGTATGCAAAAGAAATGGCTAAGTCCTGGATTATTTAGGATAAAAGACATAATACTTCCTTGTGAACCTATAATCTGTTGCCATAGAAATAGGTACAAAAAACCACAAATTCCCAATCTGGTGGATGCAAAAAGAAGATCAAGGGGAGAAAAAGGTTGTTTAGGCAAGAACATGTAGGTAGGGTGCTAATTTTCTAGTTACTGGGCAGGACTGAAAAAAACAAAAAACAAGTTCTGCATTGGAAAGACCCTCAAATACAGATTTAGCTACTTTGGAGCTATATTTACCTTGACTGAATTCAGGCAGCAGCTGAGGGCAGTGAGCTAAAGCACACACTGCTTCTGAAGTCAGATCCTGGTATGAGACAGACAACACAAAACCGAGCCTTTACCGTGTGCTTAATCCCTTGCAAAACGAAAGGCAAATCCCCCCTGAGGAGTTTATAATCTACCACTGGACTAATCTGAACCAGCTTCACTGGACAGAGAACCTCCCAGCAAACTAAAACCTGAGCAACAAGAGTGATTGAGTTACCTGCAGCACAGAGAGAGAGATTCCATTCACAGCTGACTGGCTGTGCTAACTCCACGTGTTATACCCAATCAAGCTCAGAAAATATTCCCAGGCTTGGACAAGTTGTTTTCCAGGTAGAAAGTATTTGCTTAAGACAAAATTGAGGGGAAAATACCTGCAGTAAACGCAGTTATGAGATCAACACCTAAACGTCCGACATTGCTCAGATAATATGACAGAATGTTCCTTTGTGAGAAGCTACTGGATTCCTTTATTTTGCTCTGCAGGTTCCATTGACAAACACTGGTTATCAACCAGTTTGTGTCTGTCATGTAACATAAGGAGGAACTTAGGCTCCTTCCAACTCCCAGCACCCTTCACTACTCCTCATTTATACACACATTTAAGGTCACGCTGAAGTCCACACTTCTAAAGGGTTGCCAGAACAACAGTCTCCCTGATAAGTGCTGGTAATAATAAACTAGGTTCATAAATATTTTTGTTTACATCTATTCCCCACCCTCTTTACTACTAAGTCAGAAGATGAAGATGTTTACTTTTCTACAGTCTTGAAAGAGACCACTGGCGGATGTGCAGTTCTTCGCTGGGTTATCCTCATTCTCTGCCAAGGATTAGAAGAAAAACCCAATTCTCCATTAAAAGTATTTAAAGCAGCAGTCTTCATTCTGGCACAACTGGATTATGAAGCAATTACTCAAATGCTGCCATAGCAAATCTGAACAAAAAGTACATGGGGAAGAGGAGCTGTTTTGCACAGACCAGTTTTGATCAAACCACATCTGGGGGCTGCTGGACAGACCAAGCCCCGGCCCGGCACTGTCGGCACGACTGGGTTAAGAGCTCAGCTCCCTGGCAGGGAAGCTCCTGGGTGGCAGATAACAGCTGCCAAACTCCAGGCTGTGCCCATGTCCATCACCTGTCAGTAAAGGGGTCTGTCAGAGCAGACCCAACACTAACCCCCATCTTCCAGTGCAAGAAAAACACATCGCTGCTGCCTAGATTCCAGCAGGTGAACTATAAAATAGATGCATTTGCTCAGAAATAGCAGCTATAGACAAGATTTAGCCACAAGACCAAATTTCTAGTACAGTATCATAAGTTACAACACAGCCTGTCCTCTCCCAAGAGCCAGACTCAGCATCTTCTCAACCAGGAAAAAGGTGCCCAGCGGACTCAGGCAGGGACACAGACCCAGTGATAACCATCCCCAGGTTCTGTGCCTATCTGGACATCACATCTTTTATCTCCTTGATAAACAAAATGCAAAGGCAGCATCATATCTATGTCTGACATCATGTCTGTGTCCCTTATTAAGCTGTCCTTCTTGATGACCACGGAAGATTCATTTAACTACGGCAGAATAAGAAATGTGGAAGTATCAGAATAGTACTGAGAGACACAAATGTGTAGCCTCAAAGAATTATCAAGGTCACCTGAAAGAATTTACCAGCAGTCTTCAAGGACTTGGGAAGAAATGCTTTCCATTCCAGAGACCTTTTGATGAACTTGAGCAAAACAAATCCAATCTCCTCCCTCAAAAGGCATGTTAGCCTCAACTGGGTCAAAGAAATCTTGCCTGCTTCACTGGGATTGCTTTAGGCCACTTGGATTACTTGGCTACCCTAAATATGTCATAGAAATGGCAAGTCTTGTATATGGGCTAATGTCCCACTGATCATTGATATGGTTAAATAAACAGCAAACGCTTTAGAGCAAACCTTAGGCATCATACTGAGGATGTAAGAATATGCTTCTCTTGCAAAGCGTAAACTTGAAATGAACCTTAACACAGGGAGCCCTTGGGACTGGCTTGTCTCCAATAGAAGCACTTCATAGATGAACAGACTGCAAAGTCTATTGCTATAAAGACTGAAATGCCTCATATTCCACACATCCCTACATTCCTTTCATGCTATGCTAGATTAGAATCTGTCAAATTAAGCTTTTCTCCTTTCATGAGATCTGAATCATGACATCTCTCCTGATGCTTTTCAAACCTGGCTTTCAATTGGTCCGAATTTGTTCTAAGACCACGAACGTTCTGTGCAATTAAGAAACAGGTAACCAGAGAATTCTGGTCCCTAATCAATAATTTTGACTTGTATGGAATCTCCCCAAGTTCTAGCACTGTGCTAACAGCGTTGTTATTTTACAGACCTGTTCCCCAGCAATCCTTCCTTCACCCCACATCACGCAGCCAAAGGAGCAGGATCTTCTCTTTCCCTGCCTCAAAGACGTGAGAAAACAGCCGGGGGAGACCCCGCTGGCCCAGAGCCGCGTCCCCCGGCGGTGTCCCCGGGCCGGAGGGCGGGCGGCCATGGGTGTACTCACCGCTCCCGCCGCCGCGCGTCCTGGATGCTCAGCCCGGCACACAAAAGCCATTCCCAGGGATACGGAAGAACGCACCCAGCCATTCTCCCACACATTCCTGCCGCCGACCACGCGGGGAGCCCTGCCCCGCACAGCCGCCCCGGGGACGGGCACAGACCCTCCCGGCGCTCTCCGGGAGCGGCCCC
>VXAZ01001655.1:724883-743499 GCA_013399875.1 Gymnorhina tibicen
GTTGGAGTTCCCCGGCCCGCGGGGGCGGCGCGTGACTCACGGAAAGGCCGGAGTCGTGCGGCGGGGCCGCCGTGAGTCAGCGCCGCAAAGGCCGAGATCGTGGCGGCGGGGGCGGCCCGGGGCCCCGGCGCTGCCCGGCCGTGCGGGGGCGGGCAGGGGAGGTCGTGCTTGGCCCGCCGTGCCTGGCCCGGCGCCCGGCGCACACGGCTCCGAACGGGGGGGCATTGCTGCTCCTAAATTTAGACGCGGCGCTTTCTGTGTGACAACAGGGACGGGCCCCGGTGAAGGGCGGCCGCCGCAGCCGGGCACTGCACAGAATATCCCGAGCTGGAAGGGACATACAAGGGACACAGTCCAGCCCCTGGCCCTGCACAGACAACCCAACAGCCCCACCCTGGGCATCCCTGGCAGCGCTGTCCGAACGCTCCTGGAGCTCTGGCAGCCTCGGGGCCGTGCCCATTCTCTGGGGAGCCTGGGCAGTGCCAGCACCCTCTGGGGGAAGAACCTGATATCCCACATAAGCCTGCCCTGACACAAATTCATACCCTTCCCTCGGGTCTGTCGCTGCCCACAGCGAGCAGAGATCAGTGTCTGGATGCTGCAGACCGGGCTGAGTCCCTCAGTCTCTCCAGGCTGAGCACACCCAGCGCCCTCGGCCGCCCCTCGGCCCCACGGCCCCTCGCAAGCCCCAGCTCCGAAGGGGAAAAGGCTTCAACCCCCCCAGCACCACAAACAAGACTGGAAAGAGGGGGTCTGTAACAAGGCAGAGAACCGCAATCGGTCAGGAGTTCTCCCCTAGAAAGGAAAGTAGCCCCGTTTACGCTCTGATCCCCCAGCACACACAGGTGGCACCTGCTGTTCTCACAGAACTGGAAGCAGTCGGTAGTTTGACAGTCGTGCCGTGCTTTTACATGAAAGTAAGAGCTTAAGATCTCTCCAAAATATGAGACTGACCCAGCCTCAAACTGTGTAGCTGTTTTTGTGATTAAAACAAAACAAAAACCTCTCAGCACAAGAAAATTGCTTAAAACTCAGGAGTTCCAAGTTATGTCAGCATCATGTTTTTTAAAAGGCATAAATGGAAAAGCTCTTCATAGACAAATATTTGTACTGGGAGTAAGCTGTACTTTTAAGCTTAACTATGGTTGGACTCTTCATTGTTCCATTTCCATCTGTACAGATTTAACCATGGAAATTAATTCTACGGATTAACAGTGAATATTTCATCTTAACAAATTTAAAAGGCATGTAATTTTTCTATCTCTCTTCCACTGTTTAGTGCAATTACTTAGGAGTTGTATTATGAGACCAAATGATAGGGAAAGGAGGAAGAACAACCCACCCAGTCATTTGGCACGCCAAGACCTTCTGCGTGTCCTCTAGGACTCGTGCTGCAGAGCCGGTCTGTTTTTCCCACACAGGTCCCTCCCTTCCTATCAGCTCTAGCTGTAGTATCAGTCCAACCAGAGATGCATTGTTTAAAAGTTTCCTCCTTAAAGGAGCTAATGAGGAACTTGTGCAAGGGGCACCGTCACGGTACAAGCACGGAACACAATTCCCAGCAAATGCAGATATTTTGAGGGCTATCAAGGCAACCACAGATATCTAAAGGGAGGCAGTAAATCTTACAGTGTAAGGACTTGGGAAATCCTCAAGTAGCTCAGAAATACTTCCAAAACTAAATTAACCAACATGAGTAGCTCATAATACTGCAGCAACAGTATGTGTGTAATTTCCATTTAACTGTTAATTTATGAATGGAACAGATGCAGTCCTGGTAAAGTAAATGGAATCTTTGTGGTCACTTCAGATAGCACCGTAGTTTCACCACCTTACTGATAATTAAGCTACAAAGGGTCTAGTAATGAAGCCTTTACCTACCTTCCATGAAAATGACTTTCTGAAGAAGCTGGAGAAGAGGAAAGAAGAGTGAAAAATTCTTTTGGATTGACTTTCACAAGCAGAGGAAGGTTGGTTATTTTTAAATTCAGGTATCGTTTTGGAGAAAGCTACTTCAAATTCTTCCTTCTGGTAATAGGCTTATTCCATACTCAGTGACATCAATGGGATTGCTCACAGAGCATCACCTAAAAATGGTAACTCTTCACAGGGTTTAAGGAATCAAGGGTTAGTGAATTTTAAAAATTCTATTAGAGAGAGGAAGGAAAAAGGATTTAATTATACTAATTCAGAAACTCTATTATCTGCCAATATAGCTTATTAACCCCTTATCAAATTATGACTAATTCTGTCAGGATTGGTAGCAAAGCTTAAAGGACAAAAAAAAAAAATCCTGCAGAATTCCTGATTTTCCATCAGATTTAGGCAGAACAAAAATTTGTTCACTTCCTCTCGCTTTCTCTCTTTCCGAGTCCCAGACTTCTCAAAAGGGTTGGAGTTCCCTCCCCTCATTCTCAGAAGACATCAGCAGTCTGCACATTTGACTAACATTTTAGAAGTGAGCTAGTGCACTGAACTACAGAGGAATGCTAATTTAGGAAAGCAAATCTCAGAAAATGTTCCAGAGTAGCAGCACAAGTGTCCTATTTCTCAAAAATAGAAACACTGTTTGACAGTTTTGCCTCCTATAAAGAGACTGAAGCTTTTGCCTCTCATCATCTCCATTAAAAAAGCCATGTCAATTTTTACTCAACTGTTTCCTGTTTTAGCTTAGGGGGAATGTGGTAAGTTATTTCCAGTAAGACATAATAGAAATCAGTTATTTTTTGCAGTTTTGCCTCATAATGAGATACACACACATTCTACTCCCTTTGCACTAAGCTCCTACATCACACTGATGTCAAACATGACCTCAAGTACCAGTCATCA
The DNA here is from genome assembly GCA_013399875.1 of Gymnorhina tibicen. Taxonomy (NCBI): domain Eukaryota; kingdom Metazoa; phylum Chordata; class Aves; order Passeriformes; family Artamidae; genus Gymnorhina; species Gymnorhina tibicen. Next base: position 727,713 of record VXAZ01001655.1, read on the forward strand.
GCTGGGGTCTAGTGGGAACAAATGGGAAGGTTTGGATCCAGTTATCAGCCCATCCTATTTCTGCAACAAAATCCCAGCCCAAAAACATCACCTGACCAAAGCCAGCCCCACTCACTACCAGGCTGTTTGCTAATGCTTCCCATGCTCCTCCCAAGCCCACACAGCATCTCTGCTGTGCGTGGTCCCTGAAGTCAAAGCTGTCCATAAACACTTGTTTCTGCTCGAGGACTCAGCACCTGCTCAGATCACGAGGAGCTCGTTGTTGTCACTGGCAGGGAAGGCCGAAGCTGGGCTCAGATGCTGCCGTGTTTGTCTCAGCTGCCAAAGCAAATGACACTAATGAACAGAAGGGCAGAGTATGGCCAAAGCAAAACACCAGCCCACGTGTGAGTTCTAAAATATGTTACCCTGCACTATCAGTAATAATTCATATGCCACATTTTAATCACAAGGTGCTGCTGCAATACAAGTGGGGTAAAGACTATTAAAATGAAAGCATTTTCTAATGTTTTTGAAAGAACTAATCTCAAAGGTAAGAACTGTATCATAAGAACTGTTGAAAATCTCTATCTCATGGAATTTCCACAGGACAATTACATTCTTACTCAAAGCCCCCCAAATCATACTGCCAGTGCAAATGGCTTTTCTAAGAGATTCTGGTGTGCACAGTTCATACCATCAAAACAGATAAACAAGTTTGTCCTACTTGAACACTCCAGGATGTTCATGCAGCAATGAATGATGCACCTTGAAAAAACCAGAACTACTCTCAAACTTATTTGGGCACTTAGGCTATTACAGTGCTCAAAAGCAATATGACCCAGTGGTAAGAAGACAGTTTCAAATGTCCAAGCCAGTTCTCCTGTTTTAATACAGTTTTAATGAACATCAGTCCAAGAGATCACTTGATAGTATGAGGTACATTCCTTGACCACATATGGCTGTGCTTAAGGAAAAGGACAAACATATAATTAAATTAAATAATGTAATTTAATTTAGTAGCAGTTTAATTATCAAGTTAAAAAAAATTATAATTAACTATTAACGTTAATGACTTGAGACCTTTTAGAAAGCATGAGTCCAAAAGGAAATATCCACAGGTGGTCACAGACTTGGTAGTTTTCCCACCAGGACTGCCACCTGCACCAGTCTCTTAAAGGACTATTTGTTCAATGAAGAAATTGGTCTTCAGTCTGTAACAGGAGTCTTGGCTCCGCTACTTTGCGTGGTCTTCTAAGAGATACACAATTAACTCATAGGTGGACAAGACAATGGCTGTGTTTGGTATCTGCCGGATGAGCTGGGCAAAGAGTCCTCTGTAGAAGGCCAGGTACCCCTCTTCCCGTGCCACCAGCCGAGCTGTCTGGATGAAAGTCTTGTACTTGGTGCCTTCCTCTCGCAGCCGTGTCCGGATGACCTCTGCACAACAGGGAACCAGAGCCCAGCGTTACCAAGGAGAAATGTGCCAGTACCAGGAAAGTTCCTGTGTGCAAACCCCAGGGACATGAAAACCTTCTGTACCAACTGCCAGCCAGTACTTGCAGCCACGGAACCCTGGACACACTGCCCTTCAGGCAAGAGGAAGAGTTAAAGAGGAGCTCTCTTTCATGTGGAATAAATGAATGATTTGCTCATTGAAGCTACTACAGATCTAAACGTTCTACTGATGCTCACATAATCAATATTGCTCTTTCTACACAACCACATCATTCACATCTATCCAAAAAGACTAACACGGTTCAGTCCACAAGTGCTTCCCACAACCTGATCACAGAATCCTAAAGGCTGTGGGTACTTACCCAGCTGACGCTACTAATGAGAACAGAAACATTAGGCAATTAATTTTTTGGTGTTTTTTGAGTTGTTTTTAAATTAGCAAGTCCCAATCACCAACCACGTGTCTGACTAGGAATAGTGGGACCAGTACTGAAAATGTCCATGCAGAAGCCAAAGTAATGTGCATTTGGCCCTTTGAACAACTCAAGAGTGTTACAGCCCTAGACCCATCATTTGTCTCAGATTCCAGGCAGCAGCTGTTGCACTGCACTCATAAATGGAAGGGTTAACATACCATGAGGATAGGCAATACAAGAGGCACAGCCCTTGGAAACAGCAGCAGCAACCATCAGTCCAAAGAAGCTTGTCGAGTTCCTTTCGGTCCCGTTAGAAGAAGGGGGCAGTTGGACTTCCTTTAAGTGCTTTTTTAAACTTTCATAAATAGCAAAGCAGATAATGGTCTCAGAAATCCCCGCATAGGAGGCAGTCAGGCCCCTATAGAAACCACGGATACCTTCTGTCTGGTAAACATATCTAGCACACTGCAAAGCATTCATTGGTTTGGAGCCCCTCACCCTAAAAAACAAACAGAACAGAGCATATCATGAGCCAGAAAAAAGAATTAATATTAAAAAAACCCCCTTATGGCTTTCAATAGTTTTTGTAACTACAGAAATGGTTCTCTAAGTTTTACTCCAAAATTCTCCTAGGAAAGCTGCACAGAGCAGGACTATGATGCTAAGAGTGCACATCTGGCTTTCCTACTTCACTAATATATACTCATAATTCCTTCAGCTCAAGTTCAATCTAGTCTGTCACAGTTCACACCAAGGCCTTAAAAGACAATAAACACTGAAGAGCCACTGCTTTGTGTCAAACTGGTGATTCCATTTAAAGCCATCTTCAGCAGGCCAAGAGACAGAAGTCTGCTGCATGAGAAATGATCCTTCATTTTAAGAGGCAGCACTCAGTTCAAAGGTGCCACCCTGCAAAGTGCTGGAATTAAGTCTTATAAATTATTTATAAAGTTGTCGTGCCTTATAAGATCCTTTTTATCTGACCTAGCATGTCCTTGCAGGAAGGAATTTCCATTCTAAGCAGTCACATTATTAGCAGAGTCCCTTATTACTTTGATATCCACCAGTGACTGTGAATCATTCAACTAGAAGAGACTGCTGTCAAATTCCCTCTGCCTTCAGGAGGTGTGGTTAACAGTAACACAATGGTGAAGGAGGTAAAAGAACGTTAAACCACTGCAGCAGATTCTTATGGCCTCTAGAAAGTTTTATGAAATAAACTGCTGTGTCTTCATCACAATTTAAAGCCAGCACCCCTTCAGCTATCTGGGATCAGTACAGGTGATGCTGCCAAAAGGGACACAGACTCCACCCTCATGCTCAGCCTCCCACATGAGCTCTCATGACTCTTCCATAGCTTCTATTCAGTCTTCAATACATTTATCATCATCATCAACCTCAGAATTACATTCTGTAAGCAGCAGAGAGAAAAATAATGCTATGCTAAACTAAAGATTTACAGTGAAACCAGAGGCTGAACCTAACCCAGCACTCAAGGCAACTCCCACATCCTTCTCAATAGTTTCTGTGCATCAAACTGAAGTAAAGACACACAGAACCTGAACCTTTAGTTTGACCACATGGAATCACGGTGGCTTGAAAGGTGGAACTGAGAGTCAGGGAAAATCTGGGCAAGCTCTATCCAAGTACAAAGAGCCACGAGTAGAACCACAAGAGTTCAGTTTTCCAGAGGCTCCTGTAGCCGCTGGGTGGCATCCATTACCCCCCATCAGTCACTTACTTCCGTTCCAGCTGCATTCTTGTTTTCACCATCCATATAGGGTTCATCAGGGAATTTGTGATAAAGGCTGAAGAGAACAAGACCAGAAGTACAGCTGAATCCAGGCCATTGTATGAACCTTACACCCTGTGCAGTGAGACAGTTCTATCACCAGCTCTAGCCAGAGATGTCAAAAGCCACACAGGTGCACAGCTTCCAACTTCATGTTAAAATTCAGGAGGCATCAATCCATGGATTCTTCCTTTTTGCACCTATTTTAATATGTGTGTCATGTTCCTAAAGGCTGTTGCAGACAAGATACCTTCTTTACTGACGGGTTTTGGAATTCCAGCTCAAAGGAAACCCGTGGGGACACAAACCTGAACTGGACTCGTTCCCCAGGGCTGTAGGTGGTGCCATTGAGCCGCTCATTAACAGAACCCACCCCTAATTAAGGGCTTACTTTGGGAACGATTATTTTTAGTGACCACTCTAGTGACTGATGATTGAACTAGGGGAGCTCTTCTGCAGAATTTTTTTCCTACAGAAACAAACTATTTTTCCCAGCCTGGTAAGAAAAATACAACATCCTGAAACAATTTGGCAAAAGCAGTATCAGAAGTTCAATGGTGTTTACTGATATTTTTTCCTTGCATTAAGAGACATGACCAGAGCATTGCAGTTGGAAAAAACGTCCCAAATTAGTAAACAACAATCTAGAAATATTTCTGTGCTGAACAGAAAAGCAGTTCCTCTGTAGACAAGGGCAGCTAGGAGCTAGCAAACTCCTGGTTTTTGGCATATACCGCTCAGATTAAGTGCACATATTCAGCACCTGCCACCACAGGCCTCTGTTCTTGTTTATAAACCACAATTAACCAGAGATATCAGCCAGGACTGGTTAGCCCAGGTCCTGCACAGCCAGCCAGCCCAGTCCCTGCCTTATGAGCCATTCTAATTATTTCCTAACTATTGAGAAGGTTGGAAGAGTCTTGTAGCAGCAACATAAATCCATAAATCCATTCAGGTACAAAAGTGCATCTCAGAGGCACCATCTCAGATACCAGTGTGCACACTGCCTGCTCTGGCTGCACACTGGGGCAGTGCTGCAGACCACGGGGAGGAGGAATTACTAACACCTACCTGCAGAACCTGCAGAACAGACGTGCACAATGTTGCTGTTGGGCACAAACACGCTGTTAAACTGCTCTTTGGCTTTGGAGTAGCATGCAAAATAGACAGCTCTGTGGGGAAAAAAAAGAAAAGCAATGTAAGACAATGTCAAATTAGACAATTACTGTTCTTCGCCCTGCCCCCTGAAAACCAAAACCTTCTCTGAAGAGGCCTCCACATGACTACTTCCATCTACAAGGACACAGGGCTTTTTGTTTTATTTCTTCCCTTACACTACAGTGCCACAATTTGACTTGACACCCACAGGGTAGGAATATTTTGCTATGGGAGGCAGCATGGTGTTGCAGACAAAGCAAGTTAGATCAGATATCTCCCCCTGCACTGGCATTATACACACTTTGGGAATGTCACTTTCCCACCTGGAGCCCATGTTTTCCATACATTTGTTCAGCACTCTAACTGCATTAGCAGCCCTTTCTGCTATAAGACTGAAATTCAAGTTTTATACACTTCAGATCCCTACAAAATGCACAGGAAGGGAGGAAGCTGAGCTGATCTACAACAGTCAGCCTGCTGAGTAAGGAGCTGTCTGAACCAAGTATGTTCAGCTCGCAGCTCCCTGAAGTGAACTGCTAGAAGAAGGTGGACAGTGGTGGCTACAATCTGAGAATTTCCATGAAATACCTTATGGAAGAATCTGAAGGAACACAACAGACAGCATGAGTGAGTTGCATGGAGAAGCAGAGTCCTGGATTCAGAGCCCTGCTGCAAAGGTTACCTGTACAGAAACAGGATTCCCTGCTGCTGGGGGGGACGTCCCACCTACTAGGCAGGAGGCCAGAGAGGGAGTTCAGGTTCCTTTTCAACTGGTTCAGTTTCAGGCAGAGAACATCTGCCAATATCTCAACTGCTAACGAGTTTTATCATTTCCTAGACACAAAGATCTTCAGCCCTGCCAAGAATGGGACAGTCACAGACCATTTAGGTGCTGTAAGACTTCCAAATGCAAACAAACTTTGCTGCTGCTAAAAGAGGGACACACGCCCCTTCTGGGGTTGTGTGGCAGCACTGAGACTCCTTCCCCCTCACCTGCAGTTTTTCATTTGACAAAAATTTAGGCAAGCAAGGCCCAGAGAGCGACTCCTCTCCCCTGGCATGCAGCTCCCACTCACTGCTAGGCAGGGACTGGTATGTGTTCAAGGGAAGCGGGACATTAAAATAATGCAATTATTAACCTACAGACTTTTCTGCACTACTTTTTCTTCTTTTTCAAGCACAGAAGTGGCTCTTGCAATGACTTGGAACTTAAGTATACTTGGCATTTTAACTGCCTTATTTACTCTGCACCTTCCAGTGTTATAAAAGTGTAAACCAGATTTTTATCAGTATTTCTTGGTGCGTACACTGAGCAGAATACAGGCACAAATCTCGGTTTACAGATGGGATAACTTCACGGCCTATTATTTTGAATCACAAATGCACTGTAACATTTGTGTTGGCACCTTAAATGTGTCTTTTAGCAATAGTTTAACTATTTACCTTGATGGTGCAACTCCAACCAAGTTTGGACCCAGCCCTCGGAACAGTGACCTTGGTCCTTCTTTTTCCAGAATTGACCTTAAAGTAAAAAACAAGCAGGGAGGGAGAATATAGTATTTGGGTTAAAAGTTAGTTTTTTGTTCTGTCGGGCAGAGAGCCAAAAGAACTACACAAAAGCACAGAGTATAACTTGTGAAGCTGTTAGATTTTGATCTACGTAATATTCTTCAAAATATGTAGAATTATACACTGAGTAAAAGCCACTGTAGCATAAAATTCAGTGCTCTACAGGCAAATGGATGTCAAATGCCACAAGGCTATAATTTCCATTCTTTGAAAGCTGTCAGGAATTGAATTAAAGTTTTGTGGAGAATCCAGGGATAGTACAGTCTGATGAACAAAGAGTGTTTTAGTGTTTTCTGTATCTAAGCAATTCAGAAGTTTGCTTCCCATGCAGTGCTGTACGGAGACATGCAAAGAGAAATCCTTTTTCCTTTCACAGTTACCTAGGGATGGGCTTCTTCCCCCGAGACAGCTGAATGTGGCAATCGTACTACAGACGATGTGAGTGCACAGTCTGCCAGACAGCAGCTCTCTTAGCTGAGCTCACCACGGGAAAACCAGGCAAGAAATTCCGGATGACTCCGGGCTCCGTGGGTAGTTCACTGCACCCACTGGAATTGCCAGCTTTTCACGGTTTGCTCTCTAGGTCATTGGCACTGCTGAGAGTGTTCCCCACAGATTTCAAACGCAGCCTCATTAGGCAAGAGGAGATACATGAGCTTCTGAAACACTTTTGTTTTCTGCAGCAGAGTTGAACTTTCTGTATAAACTCCAGGGCTGAGTGTTTCCAAGGAGACAGATCCACCAACTACTTGTTCTTTGTCACTTAACAGTCACGACTGCAGCTTCCAGCTGGGCTAACTCATCAGAATCTTAAATGGATTAGACAAAACCAGCCTGTCCTTCTGGAGTGCTTTCTATCAGCAGCAGGCTTAACCTGCCCTCTGGGTACCTGTTTTCTTTCTACTTACAGCAGTTAAGGGGCTTTCATACTTAACACCTTTAACTCTTACAGAGCAATTTTATTGCTAGGGCTCCAATGGCTCCTTCCTTAGCCATACAGTTTTCCCAAACCGTGAGGTCCAAGTCATGTCCAGTTTGACAATGATCAGGACTGACAAAGGGATGAAAGTGTGAAAGCAAGGGACCGAACTTCACTTCTTTCTCCCTACATTTGTATTTTCTCAGGTCATAATCAATAGCATTATCTGCTCTTCATGGATGCTGCCTGCAAGCAAAAATACTTTGCTCCCACTTCTCAATCCTCTAAAGTAATCAGGTTGAAAACTTGACAATACATACAGCTAAGCAATTCCTGAAGTGCAATGAAATCAAGATCCCAGTCACCAAACTTAATGAGCTTAATGAATATATTAAAAGGCTGATCCATTTTAAACCATCTCCTCTCTCCCTAAAAAAAAAAAAAACAACCCAGAAAAAGATGGGCCCAGAGGATGAATTAAGATCTTTCTGCCTTAAAAGTTTTCACTTTCTTTAGTTACAGCTGCCTAAAGTCCAATGCTGCAAGGTGAAAAGATAGCAAAGGAAAGGAAATTAAAATCAAACTGGCACTGCCTTATGCATTCAGTCACGAATTGCTCTAGACTCACCTCTGAGCAGACAAAGAAATGTTTGGCAGGGGAAAGCAGGCTGTTTACAATACAGAAACTCAAGTCCCAGAATGACTCCAGCCAGAGAGCTCTGCAGAGAATTTGAATTAGCACTCCAGTGTTATATAACTGTGCAGCTTCTCCCCAGGCAGTCTGCCAGGCGTGCTGGCCTTACATAAAATCATTCAACTTGCACTGCTGGTCAGTATTTTCCTTGGCATTCCTGCCACCTGATCTCAGCAGGACCTCTGCATCACCCTGGGGTGCCCAAGCAGCCAAACAAACTCAATCCTTCTGCAGGAGGTCTGACCATAAGTCGGTGGTGCTTTGGTATTAAAATACAGTAGCTGAGATTGTCATAGTTGCTGGTAGAACTATTGAGCAGCTGTTAGATAATTTTACATTTCCTCTTTTTTATGAACACACATCTGAAAGGGAGCAGCTAGAGCATCAAACACTGCAGTCTGAACCACTCAAGGCTTTTAACAGAGACTAAGACAGGTATAGACAGGACTGATGCATAGTAACAATCAGCAAAGACAACATCTAATAGCAGAGGAGAGCTCAGTAGGTCAGCTACAGCCGAGAAGATAAAAGCCCCCAGGACCCCCACTAGACATTATATTTTAGTGGAGTGAAACTCGGATCAGTGTGTCAAGGAATAGTGAACGAGAGGAAGAGCAGCACTCACTTGAGAACGCTGAAGAGCCCAGGGGATACAGACGTTGGCCTGACCATTCCTTCCCCACTGATGGTCCCCAGCTGCACCTGGGGGTAGTAGACAGTCCTGAAGGCCAGTTTTGATGATTGAAGCCTCGTCTTTATCACCTCTAAGGGACACGTAAAGATGGCTCCAACTGTTCCTCCACACCTGCAAAGGACATTCAAACAGCAGAGTGTGACAAACATTGCTGCACAGATGTGTAGAACCACAGCACAGCATAGCAATAAAGTCTGAAGACTTGTCTCCAGTTATTCCCCACTGTGGACAAGTCAGCAGGGAACAGGCAGGTTTGGCATTAGGCAAGGGAGACTGTTCCCATGCCCTGGGGGAGGGACTGCTAGAGTGGTCATGGGTAGTGATGAGATTGGTAAACACAAAGGTGATACCAACACTAACAAAAAACCCCTGACTGACCATGGGACTGGTCCCATGTTCTACCACGACTTGGAATTCTGCCTGTAAAAACTTCCACAGCATCCATGTTTCAGAGGTTGTTGTCCTAAAACAGACATAGCCTTGGATGGATTTTTCTTATGGGAAGCAGGAAGCTGCCAGATGAGAATGAGCCACTGGGGATTAGGACACTACAGAATGAAAAAAAACAATATAATTCTTCACCATTTCAGTACTTATGATTAAAGAACTGTCTTCAGAAGTAGCAAATACCAAAAGTACACTAAGCTAGGCACTCTTAAAAACAATGGATATAAACTTTTTTAGGGGGGAAGGAGGGAAGGAAGCAGCAAGGATGAGAGGGAGGGTTGCCAAACAGAATAACAGGGCAGAAAGGCTTCTAAAGAATAGACCTCCCACACTGTGATAACAGAAGGACAAAAATGAAATATTATAAACACATGATCCTATAATAGGCATATATTCATCTTAATACAGTCAGACTGAGCCTCACAAAAAGCACATTGGGCCAAGAATATAAAGTGGATGAGTCCTAATTTTCATTTTTATCAGTGATCTGGAAAGTGACTGGTCAAACTATTTCTCTCTCTGCTGCTGTTCCTCTTAGGTAATTGAATGTTCCTTCTGGCAAACTTCATGATTAAACATAATGCTGAGGTTGGCTAAAAGGTACTATACCTACATTTTATTACTCAAACACACTGGGATTTAGGAAGACTTAACTAAATACTTCAGGTTTTTTGCAAGGGCATTTACTATAGCTGAACTGACTAGGAAATATTTTCTTTGTTTGCACAAGTGTCAAAGCATGTGATTGCTTCAGAAACCTGTATTTACAATTTTCCTTAAAAAACACCAGGGGTCAACAACTTAACTCTCTTTGATGTTCAAGTGAAATTGCAATTTTAGTAGTTTTCTATGAAAGGGAGATGAATTTAAAAAAATAACCGTGCCCTTTTTCTTGTGTATGAAAACCCACATTGCTTGCTAAAGAACACTGCATGCACTAATTTGGGAACAGAGATCCACAGAAAGACATTAATAAAGGTATTAGTGCGTATTTTCTAAAGCCCCTTCCAGACATAACTACCTTACTAGGAGAATCTTTTTTTAAACACAAGGGAAAGGGCAATAAAAGAATGGCAAAAAGAGCCAAGCTGTAGATGCACACCAGCTCACGAATGCTTTGTCCAGCGCAGCTTACTTTGCCTGCTGCACCAGTATAGTTTATACGAACAGAAACCACTCTCTGCCAAAGCCCCAAAGTCCCCACACTTGCATTAACACCACAGCCACCCAGGCTGTGCAACCACAGAAATCAAGGTTCTTTATAAGGCTCAAAAGAACACCCCAGACCTCACGGCTAGGGAACACAACTTCCTCACCACAGCTTTCATGTTCTGCAAGGTTCTGTCCAAGTATGACCCCAAACTGGGCTTTTCAAATGCAAATGCATCCACCAGAAGAAACTGCTTTTGTGGAGACTGGCAACATGATTATCAGCATTGTTCAGTGAGTAAATCCTTGCTCGTTCCTCTTCCTTGCTGAAAGGGATAGAAACCTAAACTAGGGACGATCCACACAGCCACAATGACAGACACTACAAGAAAACTTTGCCTTCATCCCTTTGAAAGCACTTATGCTTGTGAGTGTTGACTAAAGTCACTGAGCTGATCATGGAACCGAGTATACAGCAGCTGAAACTGTGTCATTTGGCTCAAAAATGCCAGTGCTCACACACCTTATCAGGCCTCTGATTATTTTGTGTACTGAAGCTGGGCTTGGAGCTGAGCCCTCTGTGGGTCCATACGGCTCGGGAGGACATGGTTTCAGCTCATCCTTCTCTCTTTAGTCAGATGCATCTCACATTGCTCACATTTCTCTGAAATGACATCTCAAGGGCAAAAGGCCCATCAGGAATGTCTTCTCCAGCAAAACCTTTCCTGTTCCCACAGCTCAGACCCTGCTTGGAACAGAAGGCGTTTTGAGGGTCCCCCCACTGCTGCCTTTCCAACTGTGTCTATCCAGTACAGACACACATATGTGCAATTAATTCCTGACTAATCAATGCACTCCGGAGCAACTGCAAGGGGGGAACTTCTTCATGAAGGTAATTTGATTTACTTAATTCCCAATTCATGTCTCTACCAATGCTCCACTACTGTGTATTCAGTCTTCAGTCCCCATTTATTTCACATTAAAACAATACTTTGACAGTAACAATTAATAAATTCAGAGCACTGAAACTCTATTTCCTATTTCTGAACTACCAGCTGCTCAGTCTAGTGACTCCTTGCCCTACAACTTTTTAGCCTCTCTGGCATATTCTCTCCCACATCAGCTGTCTTCTTGCCTTCCTAGCCCACTCCTTGCCTTTCATCCTTTTAGCCTGATAATCCAGTTGATTTATGCAGCCTTTAAGTACTTCTGCTAATGCATATGCAATCCTTAGATACCCTGCATGATGAGTTAGTATCTGCAACGCCAGTTTTAACAGCTCAGTTTATGTTGTCAGTGCAACATCTAAGAAAAAAACATTATCTAACAGCAATTCTCAAGAGTGTCACCAGGGTGCACACACTACGTCCCAAATATAAACATTCTGCAGATAGTTCAAGTAAGGACTTTGATGTATTGGGCAGCTTTTTCAGATTAGATGATTTTCCTTCGCGTGGGAATTCCACACATCATCCCCTGGGAAGATGCCTGAAAAACAACACACTGTGCACAAAAGAAACACTCTGTATTCCTAGGGTGTCCCAAATGCCTGCATCCGGGAAAAAAGGAGAAACAACCTCAGCTATATAAACAGCCAGAGACCCTGAAAGATTTTGGGATATGCAGCAGGATAAATTTGATTTGAGAAAATCGTGAGCTGCAATCAAGGCAAAACCTCCAAGCCTTCATACTGTGAGTCAGGGTTTTTTTGCTGCATCAGTGCAGAACAACAGTTCCAGAGATGTTAAGCAGTGTTTACTGTGCAAGCCTCTTGCAAAAATCCTGAAACAGTGTCTAAATCTGTCTTCAGTGAACAGGATAGAAACCTCCCCGGGAAACAAAACACCATGGCAGAGTATTTTCAACAGGTCAAACATGGTGATCCATGGAGATACATAATGTACTCTCTATTAACAGCTGCAGAAAAATCATTTACTTCCATAAAGAGAACATTGTTTAAAAAACATGCAGAGGACACACACATCAGAATCCAATTCCCATTTTTCTCTTGCTGCCAGCTTTCTATCTTTACAAAGTCCACCCCCAAAGTACCAATGACCTGTGTTTGAAATAAACTCTCAGCACCCACTAGCACAATTGATATAGATGCCAAGAACCTTAATTAAGACTTACTTCATCAGTCCTAGATTTAATCACTGAGCAATATTCTTAATACAAATATCAAGCCAATGCTGAATGTTAAAGGAAGTCCTGCAGAACAAAGATCTTTCGGTAGAGTGCCACTGACTTCACCAAGATCACAAGGACAATGGAGCTGCCTGGTTAGAGCAATCACAGCTTATAACCAGCCTGACACATTTTGCTGTGTATTTGAAATTATTCTTATTTTCTAAAACATGCCACGTGCTCTAGCATGACATGCACAGCAGAAACAGCACAGCAGAAAGAGCAAAGCAGGTTCTACCTTTGATATTTCATTACTGCATTGTCCAGACTGTCAACAAAACAAGCTGCTGCATTCTCAGATGCCAAAGGAAACTGCGTGTCAGAACAATACAGACTGTTCATAATGCTTTAATGTTATTAATCATTCATTTGACATCCACCTAATCATGTTGTTATCAGGTGTAGGTATTCCTGTAAGCATTTCCTGTGTTCCTTGAGCTGCTACACTGTTAATGAGGTAGGGAATGCACAGGAACCTAAGCTAGGAGGAGGGTGAGACAGTCAATCCCAGCACCAACTCCCTGTCCTGCACCACACACATCTTCAGGTGAACGCTGCTTCTCTCCATTTTACAAATTACATTATTTCCCAAACTGCTTGTCAGCATCAGCACGTTGCTTAACACCACCACTTCTTAGGAAATCTCTGTAGTAACCAGCATTCCTCCAGCTGGAAAGACAACATGGAGGAACCTCTGCTGCAGCAGCTTTTCCAAACAAAAACAAGCAACAACTGCACTGACTTCAGCAGGGAAACAGGAACCCTGACTTGTAAACACACTTGTATCTATTGTGCATCTCAGGCATCTTTGCTGCATCTGAAACCTTCCCAGCCCTCAGTGCCACGTTCCCATCAAAACACCAAGAGGACTCTTAGCTTTGCTGGTGCTACTGGAAGCCTCAAAAGGAACTAACAGAAACTAAAGGGCCAATGAGTCTGTCTGCCTGAATAACCTGATTAACAGGAAACCATCTCTTTCAACAACCGGAGAGCACTTTGCAACATTCGAGTGCATTTCCTCACTCCCAGCCTCTGAAGTGCTAAACATTCTATTCTGGCCGCTGAGATTATCTAAGGCTGGCCTGCCTGCTCTGTGCAAACCAAAGATATGAATTACTTTTTAATCTGACACCACAGCCCATCCCCACCTTCCCAGAAAACCATCATAATACCAATAATGCCTCTACCAAAATTATTTCAAGTGAATGGGTTCCTTTTACTTTCTCTGCAAAAACCACTTCACAATTGAACAAAGGATGGCCTCTTATGTGACTTATATTCTGAGCTTCCAACATTTTCTTCTGCTGGATGGGTGATTTTATATCAGGTCCTGGTTCTGCAAACAGCTTTTTGTCACAGTACAACCCATTTATTACAACAGGGTTCTATGAAATAAAGTACAAAGCTAAAGATATTTGAAGGTCTGAGGAAGAATCTCAATGGAGACTATTACTCAAGCACTAACACACCAACAATTCTTTCTAAAATTCCTTTGGGATGTAATAGATGCAGCAAAATATTATCACAGCTGACTCCTTTAATCAGACTTCATTAAGCAGGCATCCTCTGCCAGCACTACTACTACTAAAAACCAAAATGCTTAAAGCAGACACGGCACAGAGCAACAGATCTAACAGGATTTGGATTTCCAGCCTGCCTCCAAACACATCACCTATTTCCTACAATATTTCTTACACATAGAGAAAGGCACTTTAGAGCTTGGGCACCAGTTTGAAACCGATGCTCCATTTTTTGTTCCACCCAGTGAGCCCCAAGAAGTGCATTTCCCACTTGAAAAGCAAGTAACAGCATTAGGACATCTGTACACACACAGGACAGGGACGGTCAGGGCCGCCAACTGCAGAAGCTCTGAAATAAACTGGGTGGCAGGGGATGGACCAAACACTTCAGCATTAGCTGGTGCAGGAGAAGACTACACTTGCTGTCTCCTTTTCCTCTCTGCAGCATCACAGCGGGAGAAATGATGGCACTTTCCTGCGTCTCTTTGAAAAACAACAGGATACGCAGAACCGAAAACAGGTCCAGCAATGACCCTTTAAAGGCCTGTTCACCCTAAAACATCTTTCCTCTGTGCTGTATTTTCATCACTGCTTCTGAAGCAGACCAGCCTCACCCAGCCAGAGAGGTCAGGGGGACATTCCCTGCTGTGCTTCCCTTCTTTCCCTGCAAGCTCTCTCAAAGGCAGACAGGACCCGGTGACTTCCCGCAGAAAATGTTTACTGGGATCCTTGCAGAAGGCAGTGGGTACAATAAATCACTAAGGAAGATGCTGACCACCCAGCACTAGATTAAAACACTGATGAGTTTAAAATTCTTATTTATTTATAGTCTGAGGAGTTACACGAGGACACCAAGAGCTCTGGATAGGCGCTGTTACTATGCAAACAAATTCCATGTGTACTCTCAGGTCCAGTGTCTGTCCCAGGCTCCAGGTACTGCTCTGACGGAAGTGGGGGAGGCAGGGGGGAGAGAGGACGTAGTGCAGAGTATTCAAGCCAGCAGAAGGGCAGTGTCTCTGAAAAACTTAAGATTTGTTTGGTTTAATATTACATTAAATAAACCTATTTCTCCAGGGATATGTCAGAGGAGACTGAAGTATCCTGTTAAGCAACAGAAAAACCAATGGTCTGCTATTAGTTTTAAACTAACAACAGGTTTCATGTTGGCTTCCTAACTCTTGTCAGCTAACAAGCACTATAGAATATTCTATTACTTAGATAATTTAAGCTGTTAAAAATTAAAATATTTCTGACAGGGCCAAAAGTGCACTTAATCTGCACAACGGATGATTAAAACTTAATTTTATGGTGTAAATTATCTTACTCGACTACTATTAAAATAACTGCAATAAGTTAATTTTCAAAGGGTTTCTGATTGGCGGTTTGCAGGTTAGGGCTGCTACTTTTAGCTTTTAACACAACAAAACCAATAGTTTACAGGCCTTGAAGCAAGAACAGGACAGGAGCGGCCTGCCATGCCAGATCATTTACCCACAAGTACCAGGACCTTCTCGAACCCTCTTTCCCCCCCATTCCTTTTCCCTTCTTGGAGTTCCTGCATTTCGGTGGAATCCCAGGGATGAGGCAGTCACAGCCCCGCTGTCACCCACGCAGGGATGACTGAGGTGTTGAGCAAACCTCACCTTCCTCTGCAGGACCGAGCTGCGGGCCCTCACAAAGCCCAAGCGCGCTGTGGCGGCAGGGATTTGCGGTGACATCCCCCGGCTCGGCTGCGCTCGGCCCGGCGGGAGCCGCACGGGAGCCGCACGGACAGCGGGTCATTCACCGGCGCCGGCCGCCGCCGC
>VXAZ01001655.1:743521-802513 GCA_013399875.1 Gymnorhina tibicen
CCGCCGCTCGGCCGGGGCTCGCCACTGAACACCGCTGGATGTCCCACAGCGCGACCACGGCCTGCCCGGGGCTCTGCGAACGGGGGATGGGAAATGTCCCGCTCGCAGGGCAGCGGCCCCGGCCCGCGTCCGTGCCGCGGGCACAGCGGGGTCCCCGGCCCGGCCCCGTCCCGGTGCCCCGCGGGCCCGCACTCACCCCCCGGCGAAGAGGTGCAGCAGGGTGTTCTCCTGCGGGCCGCCCGCCATGGCGGCGAGCGCGAGGGTGAGGAGGGTGAGGAGGGTGACGGTGACGGAGCCACCGCGGGGCCGCGCGCCGAACGGGCCGCGCGCGCGTGACGCCGCCGGGGGGCACGGCCGGCGGCCGCGCGCGACGTCACAGAGGGGAGCCCCGCCCCGTGACGTCACGGGCAGCAGGAATTGGCGGGGGGGGGTTGCGGTGCGTTCACTGCACGGCCGGGGTGCGTGTGACTGCCCGGCTTCCGACAGTAAAACCTTGGAGAAAACGTTAAAACCTACAAAACCGCTCGAGGTCTGCGTGTTTTTCATGCACGCTGGTTTCCCATTGCCCTTGGCAACAGGCTTGAACGGCTTCAGATTCCCAATCCTGAACCTGCCGGGAACTGGAGTCTGACACTGGGGTGTGCATATTCCCAGCATTTAAACTTCAGCCTATTCAGAGAAACACAGAGCTTCGCAGGTTAAACCCAAGAGATGAAGCAATGCCTGGGTCCCCACCGGGGTCACTGGTGTTTGGGTGGGCCTGTCCTGGACCCTCAGTCTCCAAAGAACCTTTTAGACCTTCGTGTTTCTGTTGGAGGTGATGGTGATGAACCCTGAGGCGCTGTTAAGAATGGCCTGAACTGATCTGTGTGCTCTACACGTAATGATTTACTAAAGCAGAGTCAGTCTGGTGGACAGGAGTGATGGGATCCTCGGTTCATGGGGTTTGCTGAAACCAAGGAATGAAAAGAGCATTAAGTGCAAACAGGATCTGAGGCGAAGTTACAGCTCTGACCACCTGGTCCCCATTCCTCCTGGGACCCCGAGGACCCCGAATCATAACTGAGATCCTGTGAAGTTACTCTTTGTAATGACATAGAACATATACCTGAGATCCAGGCAGCAATATGGATTTGCTACTGTAAATGTATTGAAGCTGCTGGGCCTGTAAAATGGTGAGAAAATGAAGAGATTTCTCTAAAGAGTAATCTCATCAGATCATGCAAATGAATGTATGAATAAAAAAAATCTGGAGAGGAGATGACTCAGAAAGGAGCTGCTAACCATTGCAGGTTATCAGGACACAGGTGACTCTATTAACACATCTTTGTTTGCTCAAGGTATTGATTCAACCACCATCTGATCTTTGTTTGTAAACCACCTTGTTTATAGTGCCTCTCACCAGCCAAAAAAAACCCCTTTGGCCTTATCACAATGGCAGAAACTTCCAGGTAGGTGTAAACATTGAGAAATGCATCTCTGACACATCATGCATCTCTGATAACATCAACACACCCTGGCTGCAGGGGCCTCTTTGCTAAGCCTTGCAGCTCAACACAGCACTGGGACACTGCAAACATATAAGGATTCACAGGAAAAACTGGGCCAAATAATCTCATTTACATCCACAAACTACAAAGGCACGAAGACAGGACTTTGGTGCTCTCACACAGGGCCCTGTTACTCGCACAGGCCAGGCCACAGGGCTTGGCCAGGTGTTGTCCCACATGCCCTAACAAGAAGCTGCCCCGCACATCACAATCACTTCTGACCCTCAGGCTGGTGCTCCCAGTGCCAGAGGCTGAGCAATCCTTCTCCCAGTGGGAACCTGCACGGACACCACAGATTTTGGGCAGACATGCAGAGGCAGGAGGGTATTTCCAGCCCACCAGGAAACGTAGGGATACAGCTCCTGGGTGAAATGGGTTCACATAACCTGGGGAGGTGCCAGGCAGTCCTTTACAGTGCAGAAACAAGAAACTTGACCCGAGGGACTCTGCTTCGAGCAGGGAGAAGAGGAAAGACATGAGAAATCTGCCTTCCTGCACAACAGTGGATGAGGTCGCTGTGACATGGGAGGGAGAGGAAGAAGGTGGGATATTCAGGTAGGAAAGGTATTGGTCAGATGTTTTAGGGGCACAGAGACGTGGGGGAAGCTGATCCTGGCAGGATCTGCCAGGCCAGGGCTGTGTAAGCTGTATGAAAAAGGATGGAAGTAGCTATAGCAAGGGTGGCTGAGGAAAGAAGCAGCTGTGCTTTCTGAGCACAAAAGAGGAGGGGAAAATCAGTTTAAGCGGCTGGAGCATGTGGGATCCTTCAGAACATTCACGTGGTGTCCTTCCCCTCGGTTTGTTGTGTCCTGTCGCTGTTCCTCTGCTCCTGCCCTGCCCTCAGGCTGTGCCCCGTGAAGGATCTCCTGCTCGGGACCGGGGCCGTGGGGTTTTCTGCCAGGCCGGGGCCGGCTGGGAGCAGGAGCAGCTGCCAGGAGCAGGAGAGCTCCGGGGCCGTGCCCTGGGTGCCAGCCCAAGCAGGGGTGTGCGCGGGGCGTAGGCTCGGGACAGCCACTCACCGGAGAGCTGCCCAGGAACCCTCTGGAGCAGGGCCCCGCTGTGGGGCACGGCCCCGAGCCGGGCAGGGAAGGAGGTGTCCAGGCTGCTGCGGGGCACGGCCCCGAGCCGGGTCAGTGCCTGCCGGGCAGGGAAGGAGGTGTCCAGGCTGCTGCGGGGCACGGCCCCGAGCCGGGTCAGTGCCTGCCGGGCAGGCCCGGGCGGTGCTGCCAGCAGAGCTGNTGCTGCGGGGCACGGCCCCGAGCCGGGTCAGTGCCTGCCGGGCAGGGAAGGACGTGTCCAGGCTGCTGCGGGGCACGGCCCCGAGCCGGGTCAGTGCCTGCCGGGCAGGCCCGGGCGGTGCTGCCAGCAGAGCTGCGGGGCCTCACTCCCGGCTCCCTGTGCCAGCCGGGCTGGGCCGGGACGGGTGAGGGCCAGCGAAGTTTCACCGTTTGTAGCTTCAGCCTAATTTATGCTCTGCAACCTATGGCCTGTGCAAAAGCAAAGATGGGCAGCAGGAGAAAACAGCTGTAAGGGCAGCGGGGAGGAGCTGGGTGCAGTCTGCCCTGGGCGTGTGTGAGATTTACCAGGCCTAAGGGGACACCTTTAAACACACGACTCTTACAGAACCATCTTCACTCACTTTATGCCCTCTGGTACTGCCAGAGACACACAAAACCGTAGAATCATGGAGTGCCAAGGGCTGGAAGGCACCTTAAAGATCATCTAATCCCAAAGCTACTGAGAATGTTTAGGGACACATTGAGAGGTTCTACACCACCAGTAGAGTAGCTACTTTTTATGGGGAGCACTGTTCCTAAAGAACACCAGTTAACAGGGAGGACTCCGCAGTGGCACAAGGCCAGAGTGGCTGGAACCGGTATTTTGCCCAAAACTATCCCTTTTCGCCCTAAACTGTTCCTTTTCGCCCGGTTTCTCCCCGCAGCGCCCTCTGGCGGGAGCAGCCCCCGGTGGCTGCGCTGTCCCCAGGCCTTTCCAGCTGCACCTGGGGAGGTGACACAAGAGCGCCTCCGTCACCAGGTCCCGGGGCAGACAGCTGCTGGGTTAATGATACCGGGTGACCGGTTATCCGCCTGCCGCGGCCAGCAGCACGCTGGAAGCACTCACTAAGAGACGCTAATCTAATTGTCCTGCTGAGCTCATCAGGGACTCTGTGCCGCGGGCTCCAGACGGTGTCTGGGCAGCCCGAACGTGCTGCGAGCCGCACGAGGCGTCACTGTCACAGAGAGACCGCCAGCAGGGTCCTGGCCCCAGACCCTCGTGCCGCCTGCTTTGCATCGGCCGGGAACTCGCTCCCGGAGCACGGCTCCAGCCTGGTGTGCACGGCTGGGCCGGAGGACGCCGCACACATTCACTGGAGCAAGGCACGAGCTGAATCCGGGCATCGCTCCTCAGCCTGGGAGGCTGTCTGCAGGCCAGGCTGGAGGCTGCTCGGCAGCCCTGCCTGCCTCTGCCTCTCCTTCCCCAGCAGAGAGCACTGCAAGAGCAGTGTAAGGAGCAGAGGCACCTGAGAGCAGTGAGGGATTAGGCACAGAAGGTTTGATCTTGTGCAGTCTCTGACTGTGCCTCCAGCTTTGCCTATATGCCTATCACCCACCCTGGACACTTTGAAGATGCTTTGTCTTGTGGCTCCTGTTCCCTGTCACCAAACGCATCTCCAAGGAGAGATCAGTTCTAAAAAGCTCAGACAATCAATGACTTTTTCTGAAGCCCTGGCACACAAAGCCATTGGCACTGTTTGGGCACCTCACTTGTTTGAGCCAGACAGCAAAAGCATTCCCAGCTTCCTGGGCGTCATCACCTTGATTTTGCTTTTCCCTGGCCAGGTGGAACGAGGAGCTGTGTTTGCTTGTACCTGCTCGCACAGCCTCAGCAGCTGTACAGATGTGCTGTGCAGTGGAATGCCCCTCCTTCCCCATTTTCTGGTCCTGATCTCAGACTGGGGTAGGCAGTGACTGTCCAATCTCCCACGTGCTTCCCATGCCAGAGGGATATTGCCAGAGAATCCATCTCTTTCTTGCTTCAGCCATCCACTGGGTTTGAGCTCCTGGGGTACAACACACTCTGATGCGCCTGCTCCTCCATCCCGGGGTGCCCCTCACCTCTGAGAGCTGCAGGGTGCAGGTTTGGGTGCAGGACGTGTGGGTACAGGCAGGGAAATCAGAGGAGGGCAGGTTTTGTGGTCATGCTGAGAGCATATCAAAGCACCAGCAGAGTGGGCCAGATCTGGGAAAACTCTGTGTTCCAGACACTGTTGGTACAGCCTGTTGAGCATTTCTAGGGAATTTCATGAGGATAAATGTGCACAGAGGCACTGTGGCCTCCACAGATCAGACACCGCAGGAGCCACATCAGGGGAAGTTCCTAAATTACTCCCATGCCAGTACAGCATGAACCCAACCAGGAAAGGGTTGAGCTGGCTATTCCTGGGCCTTGTTTTGTCTGGTGGCTTCCTACAAACTGGAGCAAGGACTCACCAGCTTGTTCCACATCATTAGCAGCTGGCAGCTTCCCAACCATTACCAGCATAGTCTGGATCTCACCCAGCATCTTTGAGATGAAAGACATTGCAGCACCACTGCACTCACTGTTTTAGGTCCCAGTCCAGCTCCCACT
Organism: Gymnorhina tibicen; assembly: GCA_013399875.1. Classification (NCBI taxonomy): domain Eukaryota; kingdom Metazoa; phylum Chordata; class Aves; order Passeriformes; family Artamidae; genus Gymnorhina; species Gymnorhina tibicen. The sequence continues at coordinate 748,705 of VXAZ01001655.1, forward strand.
CAAGGCAGTTACTCTTTTTCCACTGACTGCAGCTGGAGCTGGGTCAGACATTCCTGTAACAGATCTGTCTCAAGTCCTGACTTAGGTGAAATATTGGTGAAATAGTCCAAAACAACAGATAGGGGCCTGCAACCCTGCTATTTTCTGGCATCAAATTAAAAACAGCAACACAGTCAAGCAAGAGCACGAGGAATTCTGTTTCCTTCCTAGAAACACGGAAGGTCTGAACTTAGAGCAGCCAAAGCACCTGGTGAAAGGAATCTAGGAGCCTGCTGAAAACGGGTGTCTGTGGGAGGCTGACACTCTGTCCAAAGTGCATCCCTGCCAGGAGCACCATCAAAGAAATCTCTCTGGTGGTGATGAACATCCTGATAATAGCACTCATCTGCCCTCAGAATGGCCGGGGTCATTGCTCAGATTTTGGGAGCAGCCTTGGGAGAAATGTATGTCCAAAAGAGTATCCAAAGTCAGAGTGAAGACGGTGTAGTGTCCGAGAACACGGTGAAGAGACACATCACTGGGCTATTCTGTCAGCAAAATTTTGTTGAGAGTGATTTAAATCACTTAGAGTGATTTCATGGACATCCTAAAGGCTGTAAAGTAAATGCATATAGTTTGAATTCCTTCTACCTTTCATCCTGCAGCGAGTGATTACTGACTCCTCCTGTTTTCCATGTGGAAAGATGAGGCACGAGGGCACCAAATGAGCAGGCAGGAGTGAGGCCAGGGCAGACTGCCTCGCCCCAAGGTCAGCAGTTGTCTGTCACACACGCTACTCCCTCAGTCAGCTGCACTGGGATGCTACAGATGGAGGGCCTGGGTTGTTACAAGACTTGGCCTCTGTTCCTAAACATCTTGTCATCGCTAAAATAGGTTTAGTTCCACGCTCAGGGCCAGGGCACCGAGCAGCAGCCGTCAGTTCAAACACTGTCATGCAGCCACTGCAGGGCTGACCCACCCCGGGAGCAGCAGCCCGTCAGCACGACAACAAGGTGGACATTCAGGGGAAAGGGAAACTGGGTAAAATTATAGCTGGCAAAAGACTCTTTTTCCACACTAACGTGGAACTGGATTCATGAGCTTATGGTAAGAAGATGCCAGGAGTGTTTTCCCTAGAACAGGAGGTGTGATCAGTGGGAAGGAGGGACTGAGAGCCCGGAGAGCCCTTGGGAAGCTGTTCAGAGCCTGCCCACGGCCAGCCTGGCTCCGTGCTGACTCAGACAGACACCACTGACTGAGGGACAGCCAGCTCTGCTGCTGCTGCAAACGTCCGGAAACCCAGTGACTTCACACTCTGGGCAAGTGCTGGGACACCTCTAAAGGAGACGTGAAACTCCCAGGGGTCTGTGAGGAACACCAGGAGCCCACGGGAACCTTCCAAGAGCCAGCATGTTGGAGTGCAGTGGGTGAGCAGAGCTCCTCCATCCCTGGCAGTTCAGTGCAAATGCAGCCTAAAGAGCCAAATAGAGGGTTTGTAGTCAAATACAGGGGATATAGCCAAATACAGGCAGAAAGAATCCTGATTTTTGGAGGATTAAAAGGGGATCAATGGAACAGAGTAGCAGCATCCCCCCATGTGAATCAACTTCCCTCGATCCCCATAGCAAACTTCTCTGCAGGCAAGACCAGGATTAATGGGAAACACATGGGAGGAGAGTCTGTGATCCAGGGCTCCAGGACGAGCAGCTGAAGCACGAAGGAGCACCTGGACCCCATTCAGGAGTGAGCTCAGGGATCAAACATCTCGTGAATGGGGAGTGGGCTGGGTGGGGAACTGAAAGGGTACAGGGTCCAGTTTGGTGCTTCCCACCCTGCCAGGGCACCACGCCAGTCTGGGAGGAGCATTCCAGCTCCAGCACAACGAAGGGTGAGAGTCACTGACCGTACCCTGCATCTTCCACACAGCTTCTTTCCCGCCCTCCCAGGTTAGACTGTCAGAACTGGACTCGTGGTGGGGTCACCAGGGACACTGGTGAAGCCGGTGGGGACGCTGCTCCCTGCTGGGGACCGAGGACAACGCTACAATGCAAGTGAGCAGTATATTGTTATGCAGCAGAATGGGAGTTGCTTCCAATTTAAACCCCGGTATCGTGGTGACAGCTGCATCACCTACGTGCTCTCGTCATCCCCCAGCTGTAATTACAGCAGAAACATGGTGGGAACATTTTCAGTGTGACAGCGTTCTGAATATCTGCTTTCCATGTTCGTGGTTCTCTGCAGCTTAACTAACAAAATACCTGCAAGGATGGAATATCCTTCATCTCAACAGTACCTCTCGCCTCCTTGCATGTGCAGATAATCACTTGATGCAATCTTTCCCTTAAAAATAAGGGTTGGTTATTTTTAAAGAGGAATTAAATAACTGAAGCGAGGATGGAATGCACAGAGAGGAGCTCAGCTACCAGAGGCTCTGCTGTTTTATTAGCTAACATCAACATAAAGTGCTCAGTAAAATGGCTGCCCATCCCATCAGTTTTATTACCTTCCACATGTGCTTTTTTATTATCATTAGCTTAGCTTTAAACAATCCTTTCCAACCTTTCCTGTGTCTTGATCTTTGCTGTCCTCACTCCAGAATTAAGTAACAAGGTTGTAACCAAGGATTTTCCATGCCTTACTGTACAAGGTTCATTGGGTCATTCCAGGACTACTTCCTTTACCTCATCCCTGACACCCTGGTTCTGCCATGAAGTCTGTGCACACTCCCTGAAATCACCAAGGCTCTCACTACAACATTAAAGCTCTGCCTGACCTTCAGATTTATCTCAGTAAATCTTCTGTCCAGCATGGCCTTAAAACAATCTGCTCTAACAGCCCAAGATGAGGATTAAGTTTTATGGAAACAAAAGCAATAATTGCTACAATTTGAACATATTTTCCCCTGGATTTGTTTTTTATTCAGTGAATGAGGATTTTCATTTAAATGTGTTCTGTAACATTACAAGTGGATACAGGAGCAATGAGCCAACAAGGCTCTTGCAATACAGCAATAAACCCCTCAAGGACTGTGTGTCCTATTGTTACAGCTTTATGGGCACTGCCTCTTTTCCTATAAATTTGACACTGTCAGTCACCAGGTCTTTCCAGAAATCTCCTCAGCCAGCTCCCCCAAGAACTCCAGGATAAGCTGCAATGCCCTGAAACGTCTCCGGATTTCTTTTGGGACCAAATCAGAACACAAGGATCTTCCAAAGCTCAGTCCTCTCCCTTTTTCCTGATGCTGAAGAGCTGCCTCGGTGTCATTGGTGCAAGAGCCTCCCCAGCCACATCCAGTGCCCCGAGTGCCCCCACCCAGGGGTCCTGGAGCTGTGCAAGTGGCACACAGATGCTGACAGATGCTGACCTGCTCCACGCTGTGATTACTCACCAGAGGAGAACTCTGTGCTGTAGGCACAGGGACAAGGTGTGGGTAGGGAGCCTGTAGGGAAGGGGGAACCTCTCCCACCAAGAATGTGTGCTTTGTACCCTCCACTTCTCTGCTTTTCAGCCAGCCAGTAAAATGAAAACCATGTGAGGGGTGGAGCAGGAGGGCAGGGATTTATGGGTTGTTTTATAGGAGATGATATAAAACACTTTTATGTCAAGATCTCTGTTGTGTTGATTTCCTTTCTCCTTCTCTTGCTCTTTCCTTAAACACATGCAGGAGAGGGAGAGCAGGAGAGATCCAGGCCCTCTGCACTCACAGAATAAATCTGCCTATGGAATGCCTGTTGTCAGTGCCCAGCCCACCCTTTCTGTTACCATGCCATTTATTGTGGCTTAAGGGAAATAAAACCTGGAGCCAGGGGATGTCTTTGTGCTGTGGGCACGTCAGTCTTGTTGGCTCACCAGCTCTCCCAGCAGCTGTGCTGAAATGTGCCCTAAATGCCACCTTTTAATCTGATCTGATCTGATTCCACTGCAGTTTTAATCCCATTGTAAGACCTACCTGGCTCACAGTCTAAGGGGATAAGGCAGGTAAGAGAAGGAGAATTATTTCTGTTTTATGGATTTATAGAGATGGCTGTGGCAGCTGGTAACAGCTGACTGCAGGGGATGCCAGTGTGTGATCTCAGGGTATGTTGGCCGCTGAGAGAAACAGGTGACTCCGTGGCAAATGCCATTATTTGATGTAGTTCACACTTCTTTGTCATCTCTGACTGAACCAGTGAGGAAAGGCAAAGGATGAGAACGGGTTAAGAGGGAAGGGGAAGCAGCACAAGCAGATTTTACAAAATAAATTACTCCATTCAAGGCAAGCAGCAGCCTGTTGATATATCTCACCCAAAGGGGACTGAAAAAGTGACCTCATGCTGCTTGTCAAACACAATCCCATCCCTCCCATAACTACCTAATGCTGCAGCTCCATCTGTCTGGAAGCGAGTCCCACCACACCAGGGCCAGCTTCACCACAGAGACAGAGCAGTGCCTGTCATTCCTAATGGCTGTGTGTTCTACAGCCTGCCCTGGCCAGGTCATTTTCCGTAAATCTGGGAGCAGCAAACGAGCACTGAGCCCTGCACTGTCACGTGGACGTGGTGCGGAATGGTTGAGTGCTTCCGTGCAAGTTTAGGTCGTGCTTTACACACTATGCAAAACCCCTTAATTCATCTCGGTATCACTGCTGAGCCTGAAGACCTGGTCATGGGCCTGGGTCACACACGTACTCAGCCTCAGCACTGGCCCAACGCTGCCTGAGCTGCAACCTGCCCGAGGGCTTTCTCTTTCTTTTGCTCTTAGTTTCAAGGATAAACCCAAAAGTAAACTATCACTGACTAAATTCTAGCAGTTTCTTTGGTGCCAGAGACCCAGACTGGTGCTCAGAGACTCTGAGGGCTGTGCCAAGAGGCTGCACTGCCTGGAGGATCCTTGGGAAACAGCCTGTGCGTAAATCTTCCCCCTTGGATGTGTTTCACGGAGCCATCCAGAGTCCCATGAAAGCCAAAGCCAGCACAGAGAGGTGGCAGGCAGGAGCAGGTGACAGGAGGTGATGGTGCAGGAGGACCAGGACACCACCGTGCCTCAGCCTGGGCACAGCTGCCGAGAGTCCTGAGCCGAGGCTGAGCTGCAGCCAGTCTGGCTTGCACAAGCAGCTTTTCCTTGTGCTGAGGATTTTATGGGACTCCCCGGGACCACGGGCAGTGGCAGCCCCCCTTCCCCCCTGCCTCATCACCCTGATGTTAAGCTATTTTACAATTATTATCTGAAGTCAGTGTTTAGCTGTTGCCCAGGTAACAGCTCAAACACGCCTCACCTCGTGGCCTCCCTGCAGCTTCACACGGCTGGGAGAGCTGGGGAGCAGAGCCGGTGCCAGGCGCTGAGGAAATGAGCTTTGCAGCCTCCCCAGGACATCCCAGAGCACCGGAGAGCTTGGAGGAGAAACGTCCCCAGCCAGATTCCTGGGCAGGTGCCTCATTCGGCACGCAGAGCCTGACACAAACCCCACAGCATCCCCCCCACCCCTCAGAGCCCTCGTTTCTCCGAACGCGGGCGAAGCCACGGGGCAAAGGCAGCACCCCACTCCCCTGGCACCTCTGCCCCACCTGCAAGGGCAGGCCCTGGGCTGGATGCTCCGACACACGCCGGGAGCGCCCGCAGCCACACGCAGCCCTGCAGGACACGCCGTGCTCCCGAGCCCCAGCCTGAGCTGGGGACAAGAACCCGGCACACAGAGCCCTTCAGTCCCTGCAGGGGCTGGGGGAGCTGCAGTGAAGGCTGTGGCAGGCACCCAGCAATCCTAGTTCAGGAAACTCACTGCAGTCACAAGGAATATTGTCTGGGTAAAGAGGATACTGTCAGGGCTGGTGTCCCTCCTACAGCCTTCGTATCAAATGTGCTCATCTCCCAGGTCAAAACACAGTTCTAGCAGTGTTGCTGCCTGGTACGTCGTGACCACAGGTTTACCTTTCCAAGGCCTGTACACTGCATCCAATAAATCATCAGGGACTCCTCGGACACTGACTGGCAGCTCTGTGCTCCCTGCAGTTTGGAGCCCTGCCTGCCTGCACGCCACAACCACATTGAGATGTTCCACATTCACAGGCAAGCCACAAAAATTCTGTCCCGATGCCCTGTTCCTTCAGGGAACGCTGTGGCCCTTGTCAGGGAGGAGCAGTGCTGTAAAGCTCTAAGGCAGCACAAGAGGCGAGGAGGCTTCAGCATGGTACTGACTGAGGTTACGGTCTAGTGAGGGTTCACCACTGTTGACACAAAAAGTGTTTACAGCCAGTGCTCTGATGTGAGATGTGATCCTCCGTTCTGTCATTTATCCATCATGGAACAGCCCCATAATATGTCAAGAGTGCTCTCAGCCTCCCAGCAAAACCCAGGAGTGGGAAGGAGTTCACATAGTCTCCCTCACATAGCTGCAGACAAGCTGGCCCAAAGTGGTTCACTGCCCTTAGTCAAAATACAAATTATCACCCTCCTGCTGCACAGGGAAATGCATCAGCTTTGCTCGTGACTCTGTATTTGCCTGCAGAGGTTCCTGCTGCAGCTGCACCAGCGTGGCTTTAACAGGCAGCTGATGCTTGTTTGTCCTTCCTTTCCAGCTCAGCCTTGCAGCCATCCAGCACCCCACGGGCATCTCAGTCCCAGTCTGAGCCTAAGCCCAGCCTCAGCGTGGCTCTGTCAGGGCCGCTGAAGGTGAGTCTGTGATGTTTTGGACCCCTTGCACTCAATGGTGCATTGAAGCCCATCAGGAAGGGATAAGGTCAGGTATTTCCTCTGGGCTGGGTGCCCAGCAGCTCTGGAGCACGGGAGGAAGAGATTTTCCAAGGCCCCTTCAGAAAGTGGGGCCAGTGCTGCTCTGGCATGGCAGGAGGAGAGAAGTCTCCTGCCAAGCCCCCTCTGGACCCCTGATCAAACACTTCGGGGCACCTCCTTTGTGCTGAGAGATGAAACCACTCCTCTCATGAATCTGGGTGCCCAATGCCAAGTTTAGATACAGTCTAGACGCAGCAGGGTATTTATAACCCTGGCACATAACGTGGCAGCCAGTGGGGTATAAACAACATTCAAAAACCATGAGGCGAAAAGTTATTTATACATCAAAGTTCTGAATGCAGGTACCACAGCCCCCAGGGCAGGAGCCACAGCTCACTGGGCAGAGGGAAAAGCTGCACTCAGTGGGAGAAGGGGTTTTGAGAACGGGACACAAGAGCAGGTAAGATCTAATCCAGTCCCTGAGCTCCACTGACCACATCTCACTGGGGATTTTCAGTATTCAAGAAAAACTTTGATTTTACCTGCTGCCACAAGAGATGAAAATGAGCAAGGAGCAGCTTAATGGTTCAGCCATTGCCTGAGATGTAGGCAAATCTCCATTCTATCACAACAGCAAAAACATCCATATTCAGCAGGTAAAATTCACAATGAAACTCTGCTGACAGCTTGGCACGATTGAGTGGCAGCAGCTCTCTCACAAGGGTAGGAACTGACTAATTCATGACAGTAACACGAGTCAGGATCTCCGCTGCCTCCTGAATACAGGAGAACATGAGTGCAGTGAGCCTGCAGCTGCCCAGGTGTGAGGGAGTGAGGCATCACCAGATAGACAATCTCTGCATCTCACAATTAATTCGATTTTATGCAACTTAGGTGCAGTCCACTGTTAAGCAAGGTTTGGGTGACATTGTCCTGAGCTGACAATGCAGATAAAGATCTAAAGATAAAGTTGAGGAAACAGAAGAATTACAGGATAATTTGTTCCAGAATATTGGCCTGTTTCTGGGTAAAACTGATCTCCTTGATCTCTTGGACTGAAATGGGATGGAAGCACATTTTTTTGCCTGGGAGCTGGAGCTTTCAGCCAGCTCTGGCTTCCTTGTGGAAACTGTGTCCACAGAGTAGGCTCACAAGATGATTTTATTTCCATCTTGGCCTTGATACAGGAATCAGGTAAGGGCTTAGGTGCTTATACTTCTCACCAGACAGTGGCTCTCCGGGGTGTTATCAGCGTGGCTAAGTCGTGTCTGGTGGCTATTAATGTCCCAAGCCTCTGGAACAAGGACAGCCCGTGAGACAGCCTGGCGGGGACGGCCAGGCAGAGGGATGGGATCAGTCACTGATAACAGGGTGAAGGAAGTTTCCACGTCAAATCTTCCTGCGGCCCTTCAGGGAAAGGAGTGTCACATCAAGAGCTGGACACGACTGCTCTTCCCTCTCCTCTCTTGTCTTGCTACACAGGGTTTTGGGTTACTGCCTGTGGGAGGGGAGAACCGGTTCTGCAGGTCATGGTGGGGGAGCAGGAGGGGAAGAGTGAGGCTGGACTCGTGTGGCCATAAATACCCGTCTGTGTCCTTTGTGTGACTTACATGTCATGAAACACCTCAACCTTCCACCCGGAAAGAAATTTTTACGGACATAATTGGCTTTAATAACAGCTTGCAGAACCACGGTACTTTCTCCTGGGAATCCCACGCACTGGGCAAACATCTGACCCACAAACCTCAGCCCTGAACACAGAGGTGTCACTGTCACTCAGAGATGGATGACCCCAGCAGAAAGTTACTGCCCAAATATTAGCTCATCCTAGAAGTCAGAGAAAGGTCAAGGAGGTGAGTCCTCCAGTGCAGTCACTAGGAAAGCGTCCCTTCTCCCTCGCAGGTCCTGAGGAGGCGTGGATGCCAGGGCTCTGCTCTCAGGGACCTGCTGCCTTTTCTGCACAGTGAATCCAGTCCTCGGAGGGGAGGGACAGACGGCACAGCCCAGTGACTTACAGATCTCGGAAACCTTCTGGTGGAGGCCTCACCGCCAGCGATCGGGCTGTGATCTGTCAGCACAGCCTCTCCCTGTGCCCGTGCCCATCTGGGCTGGAAGAAGTTTTATCACTTGAACTGGACTAAGGGAGAGAAAAAAGTGGGCAGCACAGCACAGCGAGCCAGGCTGAGGAATCCTGCACAGTATGTGGGTAGCACAAGGGACCTTTCTCTGATTTTGAGTCTGTGGATTCTGCTGGACCATGGCCTCCCTCACAGAGAAGAGGTTTCTTGGCGATTTGCTTACTTCTGTTGCAAAAACCATCACTCCTGACCTGATTTCTCCCCCTGCTTGGTGTGCAGACACTGCCCATGGCCTCGTGATAAGGGGATCATTGTTGAGCAGTTATAAATAGCCATCAGACACGGGCCACTAGGTCTGTGTTACTCACAGCAAATGTGTCAGCCAAAGTTCTTCCATCAGGAAACTGCATTTCCCACCCTTTGTCTGTCTCACACTCTCCTCCCTTCCTAGAGGTATCTGAGGTGTTAACCCCTCTATCTCCAAACTGCTTTCCTCTCCAGTTCCCGCTCCCTTCCCTTTCTCCAGCGTGGCAAGGAGGCAGTGAGATACAGACACTCAGTTCAGTCAGGACATCGTTCATCGGGATCCGCTCCTGTCCTGACACCACGGTTTGGAAATGCGTTCTGACAGAACTGCCTGGCCAGGGCTGCCCTTGTGACAATAATTAGTGTAATTTAAGCAATAAAGAAGTCACAGTCAGGTCATAGCAGTGAGTCAGAGTAGACAGAAGTGAATAAGGGATGGAAAGTCACAGGACTGAGTTGCCCAGGACAAACTGCCCAAGTGTGGGGAAAGGACCTACGAGAGGCAGCAGTGAATCCTCTGAGGACAGGGCAGTGCTGCGTCTGTGCCGAGGGGCCCTTTGTCACAGTCCATGGGAATCTCAGCTTGGGACACAAAACTGAGGTTAGGCCATTTTTAGGCAGCAGTGAAAAGGCTGGAAGGGTAAAGGCTGGATGCTGCTCCCAAAGAGACAGCTGAGATTACAGAGAAATTAATGTTACACAATTGTCTTTTACAGAGACCCAGGGGCAGGTGAAAGGGAGGGCAGGGTTGTTTTTCCCTGAAGTATCTATCCTAGCTGTTCTCAGAAGTTACTGAGCAGAAGACTCAATTACACAAGTTCCTAATATAGCAGGTTATATGATCATGGGCTATATTTTTAAAAATTTTGAGTCACCCATTTGTCCACTTCTAATGGTAAAGGTCTTTACTCTGTGGAAACTCTTCCTACTGGAGATTGAATTGACTCAAGGGAACATTTATTTTGGGAGACTGTCCTTTAAAAAGAAAACAGGGTGAAAAAAAATCGGCTCTGAGCACCATTCACGTTTATTCACGTCCTGAGTGAACTGCTTCCTGTGCAGACAGAGTAACACAGAAACCGGGCAACACCCAAACCCAGAAGCACCGTGTCCTGGGGAAGAGACCTCTGGACTGGAATTCAAGAGACTGTGGCTCAGTTCCCAACTCTACCCTGGCCTTTTGCTGCCATTCAGTGAGTCAGTTCATTGATCTGTGCCTCAGTTTCCCTGCTCTGTAACAGGCAGTGCTACACACATCCGTAGGGGGCTGCTCCTGAACACTGCTAAGAAAGTGTTAAATATCATTTCTAGAGGGCTTGCCTAATTCAGCCTCAGCTGTCCCCGTTCCTAATGTGTTTACTGCACTTCATTCCCTCTAAAGGATCCTGTACTTCAAACACTTTTCCTTAGAATAAAAGGGGAAAAAAGTATACTAACAAGCAAACAAACCACAGCTCCATCAGCCAGGAAGAAAACCCAAAAAAAACGCAGACAAAGAGACTTATTTGGCTAGGTGACATCCTGCCCAGCAAATTCCTAATTGCCCAAGATGGATCTTGTGAAGGGAACAGTTTTGTGTCCTCGAGTGAGGGTGTGTTCAATACAAGGAGCAGGGGGAGATGGAAACCGCACAGAAATTAACTCCTGTAGCTCGGGAGGAGGATGACCCCAACAAGGTGACATCAGAAGGCAGCCCCCCTTCTCAACCACCTCCTCCTGAAGGGCAGCAGGGCTGGGGCTGGCCCTGGTGTCTCTCCTCTGGCACCCCGAGGTGTGTGGTTTCCAATCCCGTCTGCCCTGAGTCCTACGGAGCAGCTGAAAGACAGAGAGGGAGGAAGGCAAAAAAAGAGAACAACCTAACCCCAAATCTCTTTAAAAGAAGTCAAAGGCCAGATGTTCCTTGCTTCCTCCCCGCTGCTGCCGCAGCTGCCATAGCCTGTGGTTGTGGTTAGTCTGTCTGGAGCTCAGATGTGAGAGACTGAAACTCCTCTGGAAACTCCCCCCAGCTCGGTGGCTGCTCATCTGCAGCAGCACCTGACAGCAGAGCCTGCAAAGCCCCAGGGGTGTCTCCAAGCCCAGGCTGTGTTTGTGCTGGGCTCGTGCGGCTGACGTTTAGAAAAGGTGTTCTCCCCTCAAAATGTAAGATAGGTAAGCATGACATTAGTAAAAGAAAAAGTGTGCTTTGGACTGGCTTTAAAAGAAATACGTCAAAAAACATTGCTCCCTTCAGCTCTTTGTTCTGAGGCACTGGGAGGACTTAAAGACATTTACGTAACAGAAAGAAAGGTGGCTTTTGGGCTCTGCCTTTATAGGTGGCCAATAGCTTTGACACAGAAGTGATATTCCCCCTTCCACCCAAATGAAATATTTTTGGCAGAAGAGAAAATGAAATCATTCCCCACACCCTGCCCAGAGATCTCTTTTCTGTCTTGTTTTACTACACACAAACATTCTCACTCCCTTTTGTGATGCAGGTGAATGGAAGAACCACATTTCAGTGAGAGAAAACACAAACACACGTGCTTTGTTGTGGCGTGGAGCAATGGGAAGGTATTTTTTCAAAAGTTGGGAAGCTTCCTATTGGTGTGATGTCCTGAGCTAGGGAATGCTCCAGAAACTAGGAGGAGTATGGAGTCAGGCATGAAATGTGTATATTTGGTAAATACCATTATATTAGATCATGTTTCTTCACATTGCTCCTCTGTAACTGGCTGCATATGAGCAAAGCAAAAAAAAAAATACAATTGTGTCTACTACAGAACAGAAATTGTAAGCAGGCAGAGCAGAAAGCGAAGCAGACCAGCTGCATGGCATATTTTGGCCACTGCTGAGTAAGTGGAGTGTGTAAGATGGGCCAGCATGTACACACATGGCTAACAACTGCTCACAGGTCTCCTGAGATCACAGCACAGCAATAATCCAGAACAGCTTGGACAGGCTGGGCAAGCCTGCAGTAAAGTGGAACTAGAAGCAGGACATAAACAATTTACCTAAAATATTGACAAGCTTAATAAACCATATTAGTTCTTTCCCTGTAGGTAGAAAACTCTTTTTTTTTCTGCTTGAGATAGAGAGAGGGCAGCAGTGACAGCCCCAGTGAGAACGTGTGCGGTGCCCAGGGGTGCAAAGCACGGCTCGATTACCCCAGGGTTTCTCTGAGCAGCAGCTGCTCTGCTCCCCGGGTCCTGCGGGAGGACCTCACCCTGCACGTGTGAGGGGAGGGGGGCAGAGGGGGCGCAGAGCCGGGGGGCTGCCAGGGAGGGTCAGTGTGAAGTGGGGCGAGGCACCAGGAGGAACAAAGCCAAGAGGGAAGAGCAGCAGGCAGAGCGGACCCGGCCGTGAGGATGAAACGCTCCAGAAAGGCTGAGACGAACCGGGCTGAGGGACTGGATCAGTTCCCTCTGTGACAGCGATCCGTGGGTGTCAGCAGACAGACACCCATGGGGCTGCTTTTGTCCCTTCAGAAACGCCTTCATCTGCTGAAGCCCGGGCACGCACTGGCCGGGGGGAGCGGGACACTCGTGTGCCCTCCTGAGCTGCAACGAGCGCTCCGGGCACGGCAGGATTTGCTCACACATCGCACCTCGTGCCCTCTCTCGGACCCGGGGGCATGAAACATTACTGATGTCACCCATCACACTGAGTTCTGCTGCTTCTTTAAATGGGACCGGTGGATAAGAAGTAACAGGACTCCCAAGACAACACACCTCCACTGAGGTTCCTGCACATTCAGCTTCCTTCCAGCAACCCTGACACCCACCTCTTGCTGGGGCCATGTGTTATACCTCATACCAGTTTGTCTATGTGACCTTAAGGAAGTGATTTGTTAATTAAACATGACATTTTCAACCTACGAAGTCTACTTAACGAGCATGAACTATTCTGCTTTCAAGTGGTTTTGGCTGCAATTCACAATAATTAGGGGGATTTTCCATGCTTGTCCTTCTCTTTCTAAGCAAAGCTGATTTTTCTGCCTCTGATGCTTAGCTTGGGTGGCATTTGGCCACCGGCTCTTTGCAGGAATCCTCTGTACATCCAGCGATCTGAACCTGGCAGGAAGGAGCAAATGCAGGGATTTGAACTCTGTTGATTGTCCCCACCATTCAGCTCACTTCCCTGGTGATTTATTCATACCAAAAAGGTGCCAGTTACACTTCTGTAATCCCCAGGAAGGAACCAACAGCTTTATACCAGAGTGAACAAGAGCAGCACTGCATTCACAGTCTCCCTGGATGGTGCCTTGGGTCATATTCCTCTCATGTGTTGAATCACGAACCATCACAGTCACAGGCAAACCAGGTCACATTCTTTGGGGTCTGTGTCTTCTGCAAACATCCTACTCTGGCTGACTTGTCTCACACAAAGCAAATTGGCTGTACAGGGAAAATAATCATCACAGACATTTCCTCTGTCAGTGGAAAATAAATCCCGGCCAATTCCATGCCACTAGGAAGGAAAGGGTAATCCAAGGAGCCACTGGATGCAAGTAGCACCACTGGTTTTCACTGCCATCTGCCTGGGGCAGAGTTGACCCCTAACATTCAGGACATGTACAGGTTAAAATGTTTTTCCTGGCCCAAAATCAGCTGAGGAGCTAAGGCAAAAGCTCAGTCTAAAGACAGGCATCCTCACCTTCAAATCCTTTGGTGTCCAGGACTGACATGGGCTTCTCTGGACCACGTGTATTTGGTGGAGATTGATGCAGTCAGGCCTTGAGTTCACTGCTGGTGACACACAGCTGTCACTGCAATCAGCCAAGTCCCACAACACCCCTGCCTGGATGTAACATCCCACCACAAGTAAAAGCTTGGTGCTGGCCTTGGCAGAATAGAGACAAGGGCTCAGAAGATTCAGGTAACAACTGGTGCAAATCCCAGCCTGGGCTGGATAAGACTGAGCTCAGCCAGATATTTTCATCTCAGAACAGACTTTCTTTCCATGATCAGCCTGTTTCCACTTACAGCCAGACAGGGACAATGCACAGTTTCCCTCTCTGAAGGGCAGGAAGGCACAAAGTTAATTTCTGTTTTCTTCCTGCTCCAGGGTTCATGAAGAACACCACGCTGAGTTAGGCCATTATGACCCCAGGGCCTCTAAAACCCATGCAAACACTGACAGCTCTTTCAGTTTTCCTTGGGCTGAACTTCGTGTGAGCTGAAAACACTGCACAGGTGGCATTTCCAAACCCGGGGGAACAGTTCCGTACTGCCCTTGCCCTGCATGGCTCTGCCAGCACTGGTGCTAAATGTGTGACTGTCAGTGTTCAGTTCTGCTGCACGGGCCTCCCAAGCAGAAAACAAGAGAGAAAAGGCAATATAAAGAAAGCAGTGTGCAACGTGAATGTAACAGAGCTGTTGTGATGCTCTGATGTAGACCTGAAGTTGTCTCTCTCTGGGAGCAGCAGTTAAAGTCTATTTTTTTTTTTAAATAAAGAGTCATGTAATCCAATGAATAGGTCTTTCCAGGACTGACTGGGGGTGGGATAACACTGGGAAGATGGGAGGGTGTTACTTCTGTAATCACAGCTTGCAAAGCCAGCAGACTGACAGGAAGAATTGCAGTCGGAATGTGAAGGAGCAGGGGGAGGCAAGACCAGAATCGACCTGGGGAGGTCAAAGCACCAAGAAGCCAACCCAGGCCAGGGTGGAATTGAGACACTGTGTGTGCCCAGGCGAATCTTTGAGCCTGCCCACACCTCAGTCCTGCCCAGCTGTGAAATGGAGATGACAGGGGCATTGTGAGCCCGAGCTCATTAACGCCTGCCAAGCTCCCAAATCCGCTGACGGAAGTTGCTGCGCAGCAGGAGCACAGAGTTGTTGTTTTTTGGGTTGGGTTTTTTTTCTTGAAAACACTAAAGAGATGAGCAATTGAAAGAGTAACCAGCATAGTTCACTGCCTCTTTAGAAACGCCTGGTGAAATCCCAGCCAGCAAGGGAAAAGGGCTTGTGAGGGAGATGAGAAGCGCTGCTGACGCCAAGTCCAGCGAGAGAGTTCTGGCACGAGGGTGGTAAAAGCATCCATCCCTCTCACTCTTGCCTGTGAGGAGGGGAAAGAAAAATTTAAAAAAAAAAGGAAAAGAGAGGAAAAAAAACAAGGGAAAGAGGGGGAAAAAGAGAGAAAGAAAGAGGGAGGGAACAGCAACCCAACGTGGTTGGAATAACTCAGCTCGCTGTAGCCTGTCCAACAACAGCCCTGGCGGATCATAAAACAGCCTCTCACATCCATGTGGTTTTTGGTGCTAGGAGACAAGGTACAAAACACACAACCTCACGCCGGGCTCTATAAAACCTTATATTCCCCCTCAGACCCAGAGTTCATCTGAAGAATTTGCATCACCTAATTAGAACCAAGTTTTAAAATAATAAAAAATAGTAAAGCAGAAAAAAAATGAAAAGCCCCTTTCCTTTCTTTGCCCCCTTTTTGTGATTTTAGTTACCATAAAACTTGAAAAGTACCTTTCTGACTCTTTTTCAGGCAGCACTTCCACACAGAGGCTTTGCTGGCAGGTCCGAACTGCTGAGCACATTTGGAGCACATTTAAATCACTTCCTCCCCGCTGTGCCCGGAGTCAGGTGTGCCCTGTCCTCCTGCCCCGCACTGAGAGCTGCTCGCAGGCAGCACCTGAGAAGCACGAGGAGCCCTCGGCTGCTGCTGGCACTTGCAGGGTTGTTTTTCTGCACAGAGAATGGGAAGCCAACCTTTGCTGTTACAGACATTGTTTCTCTTTTATTTTCATTCTTTTATATCTTTATGTTCTTTTGCAGTTGTACCCCAGGATGAAACGTGCAGCGGCGCAGGTGCTTACACTGGCGTTGTCTCTTTGTAACAAAGGCACTCCCAGCTCACCTGAGGAACTTCACCTCAAAGAATTTCCTTTGTGTGGCAATGCACAATCCCTGCTTCTCCAAACTCCCTGCGCGGTTTTATCTGTACATCCTCCTGCTAACCCTGTCCAGGGCCTCCCACAACTGCAGCTCATGGCGGGTATGAAACGTCCCAGCAGTTCTGGGACTGGCTGAGAAAACCAAGGGCTGGCCAGCACGTGCTGAAGGCACAGCCTGGTTTGTGGGTGCTCTCTGCCCCCCTGTGCCACCCCTGACGGCAGAGAGGCCGTGGGCAGCTGCTGCGGGCAGTGCCTGTCAGCCGGGCAGTGTGAGCCCAGGGAGCAGCTCTTGGGAGGAGCTGGGTGATTCACGTGGCCTCTGTCCAGGCATTGCAACCAGCACAGACCGTGGGCAAGTCTGGCCTGCCCTCACACAGAGCCACAGAACCATTTATGTTGGAAAAGACCTCTGAGAGCATCGAGTCAAACCATTCCCCCAGCACTGCCAAGTCCACTGCTAACCCGTGTCCCCAGGTGCCACATCCACGTGGCTTTTAAATCCCTGCAGGGATGGTGACTGCATTGCTTCCCTGGGCAGCTGTGCCAGGGCTTGAAAGCCCTTCTGGTGAAGGTATTTTTCCTAATATACAACCTAAGCATCAGCTGGTGCAACTTGAGGCTGTTTGCCCTTGTCCTGTCCCTTGTTCCCTGCAAGCAGAGCCCGACCCTCACCCGAGACCTGTCCTTGTCTTGCTTCCCCATCTACCCACACTTTATTGCTCCGGCTGAGGTCTCACGGAGGGGCTCTGAGGAGGGGACATGCTGTGGCGGTGGGTTTGGGCTGTATTTGGATTGCAGAGGCTGTGAGCAGTGCTCATTCCTAGCGGGTGTATCATGGCCTGGCTTCCGGAGAAAGCAGCTCCGGGTCCCTGGCAGGGAGGGTGGATCCTGGACGCTCGGGAGGATGCAGCTGTATCCTCCCCGCCAGGGCTGCGCTTGCCTCTTCCTTCGTCAGACCTCGAGCAAGGGCTGCACCTCCTCTCCTTGCAGCCCAAATGACAACCGAGGTCCTCCCGTGCCTGCCCACACAGCGCCCAGGTGGTGGCAAAAGGGAATTAAACACATCCACCCTGACACGGCCGCTGTGCCTGCCAGGAGCCTCGGGCTGTGCGCAAGAGGAGGCAGCCGGTTTAGGAGAGGCACTGCTATAACCTGACCTCTGCAGCTGAAGTCCACCCTCACAGTCCTTCAATGCCCGCAGAGACAGCAGCAAGGAGCTGGACGGGAGGCGCTGATGTCAAGGAGACCTGGTGGACACTGCGTGCGTCACTGCACCGAGAGGAAAATGTTATCTCAGCGAGGGAGAGCAGAAAGAAAACAAGAATCCTGAGGATCCCAGGCTCAGAGGATGAGAGGGGAAAGAGGTCAGTTCCTGACAAGCAGCTCAAAACAAACCCATTGTTCCGAGTGAGACTCTGTTGTCCCTCTTTCACCAGGTGTTACCTGGAAAATCCCTCTGCCCATTCCCCCTCCCTCGGCCGTTCCTCTGCCCTGGCAAAATGGGGAAATCCGTGAGACAGCTGTAATGGCACCAGCTTCCTGGCTGGTCTGCCTCACCTTCCTCGAGGAAAGGCAGCAGCTCTGAGCTGGTGTCTGGAGGAGGAAACAGGCCCTGGACTGAACCAGAGAATGCTGTGGGAGAACCAGGCAGCCCTGGGACTGACACCCATTTTGGCAGAAGCACCACATCCACACACTTGCATTTTGTGACCTGTGTGTTTTTTCCTGGCCTATATATATCTGCTCTGTGGGTTCAGCAGCCAGAGCTGCCCTGCAGTAACACACACCGGGATTAGAAACCATCCCAGCCCAGACACATGCTGCTTTCTGACCTCCATACTTTTCCCACTACCTGCTGTCGCCTTCTGGAAAGGCTAAAAGGGACACACGTTTTTCTAGAAGAATGAAAAAAACACGTTCCAGGCCCTTGTATGTCAGAAAAAAAAGTCCAAATCTTTTCCTTGTCTCAACTCCACTGAAAAAAGTCTCTTCTGGGTTATCTCACACTTATTCCAGGGCTTATCTGCAAGACATTTCAGTTCAGAGCAAAGCTCTAGTCCTGGATTTTGCAACCTAATAAAGACCATAGCCTAGCAAAACTGAACTGAACCAGTTCCCTGTCATGCCCACAGTGCCCTCGCATCCCAGCCCCGCTGCCCTGCGTGGTGCCAGAGCAGGCTCCAGAGGTGCACGTGGAGTACATAAACCTTTTGCACAGAACAGCTATTTTAAAAAATTCCCTGGGGCCGTAACACCAAAGAAAGGGCCCTGCAGAGCCCAGTGGCGCACAGAAAATGAAAACATTATGCTCCCCAAAATGCTGTCGTGGGGAAGCAACGCTGAGAAGGGAACTTCTTGCCATGGCTGATTTATGGTTGCCTTGGCTCACAGCCAGCCTGGAATACCCCAGCCTTTGGAGAACCTATGGACGTGAAATGCTGAGGAAGTTGTACATCCTCTAGAAGAGTCAAGTAAAAACAAAGTGCAGGCTTTATAAACATGGTGTGTGTACACTGTTAAAAGAGACTCTTTCTGCTGGGTTTTGGCTTTGTGTCTAATGCTGCTGGCCAGAAAGGCTGGTTGGGAGCAGGAATTTGGGGATTTCTTAAAAATGACAGTATTGGAAGAATGTTGAAATGTTGACATTTCCCATCAAATGGAAGCTTTGGTTTCTTTTTTTGGTCAGGATCCATCAAACAGTATCATTTTCCTTCTTTTAAAATAATATCCATATTCAGTATGATTGTACGAGCATGATTCTTCCCGTGTTTAAAAGGGAACGTGAAAATTTTACAGATTACGTATCTGCACCTTTATTTGTCAAGAGAGAATCAACCCACCAAAACCATTTTAAGCGTTATGATTTTCCTTCTTTTCCTTTTTTCCCTGCCGTACGTCAGGGACACTAACTTTGAGCTGGGGCTAACAACAGACGAAGCAAACCCAAGTGTTCTGTACAGGGGTCACCTGTGAGCGTTCGGATGGGAGCAGGTGCTAAAACCTGAGCTCAGAGTGCTCCCGAGTGGAGGCTGAGGAGGGCAAACACCAAATCAAGCCTTGCTGCTGGCATCGGCAGGACTCAGCACGAGCCCAGTCCCGGTTTCCCGGACCCCTGGGAGCGGACGCCTCCACCCCGTGCCCATGTGGGAGCGCTGGCCCTTGGCTGCAGCCTGGCTCGAGTGCCTCTCGTGGAGCACCAGCCCCGCTCCGGACGGGCAGAGCGGCGCCCTGGGCACGGGGCTCTGCTCCGAGCAGGGTCCCCGGCCCCCAGAGCCAGGCAGCAAATTCCATTCCTTCCACACTCTTCAGCAGAGGCCGTGGGTCACCGCTGGGTGTGAGGACAGCGATAAATGTTCCCTTGGAGCAGTTTCTGCTCGACTCTCCCTTCTGTCAGAGGCCTTTGGGAGAGATGCAGCCAGGTCCCTGGAAAGAGGCCCTGACGGGCAGCAAGGGCAGTGCACCACCATCCTTAAAGGCCTCTCCTTCCCCTCCTCCTGTCCTTGTCCATAGATTTTGGCAATAAAAAGGTAGGTCTAGCACCTGAAAGTGAGCCAGGAATATGCATCTCGCCATCCACCTGAGACAGGTAAGCCC
The DNA here is from genome assembly GCA_013399875.1 of Gymnorhina tibicen. Classification (NCBI taxonomy): domain Eukaryota; kingdom Metazoa; phylum Chordata; class Aves; order Passeriformes; family Artamidae; genus Gymnorhina; species Gymnorhina tibicen. The sequence goes on from VXAZ01001655.1 coordinate 768,250, forward strand.
AGGCAGGAGCACGTGGAAAACGGGGTTAACAGCAGTGCTGCAGGAACAAGGGATGTGGTTCTTCAGCCTGGGGGGCACTTTGGCATCAGCTCTGCCATTAGGAAAAGATCAGTACAGGCTTTAAGTGAGGATTAATGCTTTCTGTAATAGTATCAGAAAAGGAAATGTAATAAGAGCATCTCTACAAAAGGAGGACAGTCCAGGGCAGTGCTGCACAGCTGTAACATGGAACAGAAGCTGCAAGAAACTTCTCCTTCCCCCAGGAAAATCCAGCTGAAGATCCATGTAGTGAAAGCCATGAGAGGCATAAAAACCTTTTCAGCGCCTGTCTGTGAAACCTAGGAGATGCACTAGGGGATGAACTCCATCCCTTAGTTCCTTACCTAGAAATATTTACATTTCTGAGACACCAAGCATCCCCTGGCATGGCCCTAGCCAGCTCAATTCCATCCAAAAGACAGCAAAGGAGGTGAAAACTGTGCAGTCCCTGCCTTCACATGGCCAGCCTCTCCTGCCAGTCTCTCTCAAGTTAGTTGGACAGGAGAAGGAAGGAAAAAAAGGACCAACAAAGCCCCAAGACTGTTTTTATTTGCGATCATGTTCATGGGCCACTCTTTGTCTAGACAGCTGGTATTAGCATCTGAAGCTGTCCTGGAATCTAAAATACCATTTATCTACAGGGGAAATAAAGCCCTGGATTAAACAGTCCATAAAAATAATCTGGGAATTGACATGGGGCCCAAGGAGACCAAAGGTAACAAGATCTAGAGCAGGCATCTCTGTTTGTCTTGGCTGTAGGGATGTTTTCTCAGAAAACTAAACAAAACAAAACAACTTCCCCCTCCCAGTAACCCCCCCTAAATAATTTGGCTTCAGGAGAGTGTTTCCTTTTGCTTCTTCTCCTCCCACCTTTGTTTGATTGCTTTAAGCACATCCCCATCCACCACCCACAGCAAAGAAGTTTCCAAACATAACCGGTCCCTGATTGAAAGGTGGGACTGGAGAGGGGCAGCTCCTCCTTCCAAGGATGTCCTTGGAACTGTGAGCTGCTCTGTTTTCCTGCAGAGAGACCTTCTATTTTACTTCACTAGTGCCTAATGGGGGGTTTTCTCATGTAGCCATTCTGGCAGACCTTAAATGAATTTAATTAAACTACCAATTACAGCTGGTAGTCCCATTTTAACATCTAATCCAAGGAAATCTGCCATTTTAATCCAATGCAGACAGAAAAGAGTGAAACAAAAGGTCAATGCTAGATTAGGATGAGGGCTTAAAGCAAGAGACAGCAAAAATGTCACTCTATTTAGGTGCTTGTCTTTGAAAACCAGCCTTTCCAGCTATATGGAACAGCCTGGAAAGAAAGCTGCACGTTGGTGGCACACCCAGAGCAGATGTCTCATTTCCAGCTGTGACACAGAGTTCGCACGCAGCCTGGTGCAAAGCGCCCGTGTTCTGAAATCCAGCCAATAAACACGTTGGGTACGAAATATTCCTTCTCTGTGTGCTTTGTTCAGAGGCAGGTACTGCCTTTCGTAGGGCAAGGAACAGCCAGCACAAAAGGCTGTGAATTCCAAGGGGATGCTGAGCTGCCTTCCTCCCTGTGCGCTCCGCAGCCCTCGCAGCCTCGGCCGCTCTCTGCGGGGAGCAGCTGAGCTTTGGCTACTGCTGCAGGGCTCAACTCACTGGCCCGCGGTCCTGACCCAAGATGGCCAAGCTTGTCACAGTGGGAGAGACTCTGCTGATGAGATCAGAGTCTGAAAAGACAAATTCCAAAGCGCAAAGAGAAAAGGATGTTTTCTTTTCCGCTGGACAAAACACAGTTTTCTGGCAGGCCCAGGCAGGACAGTCTGTCCACTTTGGCAATACCCTGCACGCCTGGACGTACACAAGCGTGTTTTTACATGCAGCCCGGATTGATTACACAATCTCTCTCCAAGAGAATTTGGCAAGAAAGAGATCTGAGAGAATTTAGAAACAGCACAGTCTGCAGCGCGCTGCTTCCCTCACACAACTTCCAGCACCATTTGGAGCCACCGGCCACTGGGAAAACACCCAAAGAAATCGCCCTCGGTGCTGCTCAGGGACCCAGCCGGCCCCTTGGGAGATGCTGCAGGGCTGCAGGGTCAGCCTCAGTTGCCAGCTTGTCCCACAGACCTTTATCCACCAGCTCAGTCCACCTCAGAACACTCGGCCAGCCCCAAGGCCAAACCTTCCCCCCCCTCCCTCTTCCCAATTATGATTCTGAACCTTTGCCAAAGGCATCTGGTGAAAGATTCACATATCAAAGGCTTTTCCTGACCAACAATCTTTTTGCGCCCTGGCTCCTTCCAGAGTTAGAGCTGCTCTTTCAGCGTCCATCCCCTCCTGAAAGCACTGTGGAACACCCAGCCGGGGGGATAGGGTTTAATGCTGCTGCTCAACGCTTCTAAACTCCAAGTTAAACTTACTGGGAAATGAATCATAGCTTGTCTTGGGATTCTCATGCTTGTTTAGGTTGCAAACACCCCACCTGTTTGACCATAATATTATTTTATTTGCCTTTGCTGTTTGTAGAGAAAGATACACCCCTTGTGCTTACTGAAAAGTTCTTGTGATTAGTGCCAGTGCCAGGCAACCCGAGAGAGGAAAACAAGTTTATTCTAGTGAAGGCCATGGTTAGTCTTGATTATGAAGTTCAAAACACAGTCAGCAAACACAAACACAAGGAAACACAGACCTAAAGCTTGTGTGCCACAAGTCTCTGCTGTAAACGTTAGGCATCCTCCACGATCCACAGCCCAGATCCGTGCTCTGCCTGCCCACCTCAAGAGCGTCTGGGCTACAGGATGCAGCTCCTCAGGGTGGGTTCCTCTTCTGTCTCTCACCCTTTTAAACTCCAGGGTTATTTGCATTTCTCTGGTTTTTAAAATGCAAATAAAATGGTCAGACTGAATATGAAGAATCACCTTCTTTCTAATAAAAAGGATCTCATCACACACAGCACTTCACTTTGGAATAGGTAGCTGGCATCTGTGAGAGCAGTAATTGAAAACATTTGTGTTTACCCAAGAGGGATGCATCAAAAGGAATTTGAGTGGTCATTCTTCTAGGTTTTTCTTTACAAAATCAATTGTAAACTTCATTTCTGGCATTCTGTAAACCTGACTTTCACTGCTGTCACTTCCTATTGTGCAGCACAGTTTCAGTCAGTTTTCATTTAACAGCATTTCACAAAGAGCACATGTGAAACATCCCCACAGCTCACTGTTGTCAGGGTTTACTGTGTCAGTGGTGTTACCAAACACCACAGCCAGTAACTCCTGAAATCTCTGCACTGTCTATACCAGGTCAGAATGAAAAATGTCCAAGTGTCAGCCTTAGTGATCAAATTTCCTCACTTGTCTGCTTGATTCACTGTGTTCCCCTGGGTTTCCATATAGCTCATTAAACAAAACAAACCTTTAGAGAATGTTTGACATGATTAACTACCTTTGCTGGTAATGTGTGCAACCCACCCAGGTGTCTAGACAGTTTGAAAAATACAGATCATATTTAGGAGTAACAGCTGGTACTCCTCAAGTCTCTCTGCTGGACCTCAAATTAAGTGGAAACAGATCTTATCAATATTAGGTGGTTCTCTTCTAAAGAAAACATCCAGCCTGTTGCAGGAAATTAAGTTACTGCTTTGGTAATGGCACTTTACCTGCAGCCTAACAGGAAGTTCTGCACTCCCAAAGGTCCTGTTTGGAGAAAAGAGAGAGAACAAAGAGTTCAGGCCCATTCCCGTTGTAGGAAACCTTCAGTATTTTTTCATAAAAGGCAAAGAAAATACCAACACCTGGGTCCTACCAGATCCCAGTTTAGGCAGGTGTTTCTTGCCTGCCCATGTACCTTTTAAGATAATAAGCTGGAGAACCTGTTTGCTTATGCAGGTTTTAGACTGAAACGTTGTTAGGTGCTTCTAAGTAATGGCTTAGAAGAGGTTCTGGGAGGGAACAGTGACAGGCTCTGGTAAGAACAGGCATCCCAGAGACTCCTCAGGACAAACCAGGTGTTCCCTAGAAGGTCACCCAGAGGTAGCTCCTCTGTCTTGGCCCACGTCCCACCCAACACCTCTGCACAGCACAGCTTCCCTTGGCCATGAGCTGCTGGCTGCAGAACAGTCACGTGTGATGTCAGAGGCAAAAGCAATGCTAGGTGCCCAAAAAGTGTGCACAGGAGTCCTCTGATTATTAAAAGATGCGAGTCTGAGCAAAGTGAAAAATGGCAGGTTAAACCCATGTAATGAGGACTCTGCCCCAAGATGCCCCACGTGTACAGGATGTGGTTTTCCAGGAGTGTGAGTGGGGCAGCAGCACAGAAAGCCAAGGAGGTAGGTACCTCTAAACATGATGGCAAACTCCCAGTTAACAAATTTTACACAAAGAACGTGTAAAGGCCAGGCAAACACAAAGGAAATCCCAAGGTATTTCCTGTTCAGCAGGTATCTGTCTTCTGATTGAGTCGAATTTGTCACAGTTCTGAAAAAAACACAAAGGTCTTTGCGCCACTTGATCGTATTTGAGAATTTATCGTCCCTCTTAGAGGGGGAAATAAGATTTATAACTCAGCGAGGCTCCAGCCCAAGAGGCTGCCCAAGCCCTGCCCCGAGGCTGCTCAGCAAAGCCCAAACCCGGGCCACGGGCGCTTTTCTCGCAGGAGGCCGTAGGTGACCCGAGCCTTGCCGGCCGGGCAGGACGCGGGCAGAGCGGGGCAGGGCCCAGCACCCGCGGCGGGGCCGGCACCGAGCCCGGAGCTGGGGCCGGGGAGCGGCACGGGGGTGCCACGGGAGCAGCGCGCACGGGGCAGCCCCGGCACCCGCCGGGAAGAGCACAAGCAAACTGTAAAACGCGAGGCAGACAAAACATCTGGCAGCTGCTTCGAATAGTTTTCTGTCTGAAGGGCAGACGGGCCTGCAATGGTTTCGAATGAAAACACGTGCAAAGGCAGGATCGGTGCTTCAGTGTGTTTTGTGCGAGCACTGAATGAGTTTTGTTCCTTTCAGCACTGTTTTGTAAGCCAAGAAAGGCTGTGCTTTGGGTTAGGTTTTTAATTTTAATAAACTTTACTAAATAAATCACTGTATTTCCTTCTCCAGTCAAACGCAACTTTGGCATAAGATCAACAGCATTAGCTCTGCATAGGAAGCGTGTGGGAGAGAAGAGGGGCAGTGTGCTAGGAAATGTTTTTCATAGTTGTCTTACCTTATGCAGGAGAAAAGGTGTGACTGCCAAAGTAAGTTCTTAAAAGAATGACGCACGTTCTTTCAAGTTCCCACATCTCAGGCCCAGGGAAAGGGAAAATTGCCTTGATACTGGCAAAGGGCTTGACAGGTACAGACTGGCGGCTGGGCTCCAACGGGGAAGTTGTTTGAGCTCAGACATAAATTCTCAGTCCTGCGGACAAAGGAGAGAATTGGCAATTGTCTTCCCCGCTCCGAGTTTTCCTGTCCTGACACCGCCACAGCTTTGATAGAGATCCACGGGCGCGGGGTTGTGCAGGGGTGTAGGCTGCACCCAGGACAGGCTTCCCTTCCAACAGGAGCACGCCAAGACTGCTGCAGAAGGATGACACGTTTCCTTCTCAGTACTAAACTCCTCCACTGAACACTTCCCCCTTGCACAATTTCCTAGACACCAACTACTTTCACCAAAGCCTCAACTTCCAGGAAGGAACAAAAGCTACTCCCCTGCTTGTCCAGAGCACCGGGATGCCAAGGTTCTCTGCAGAGCAGCCCCAGCACTGCTGCGGCACAGGCAAGGCAGCAGAGGCAGCCTGGCGAGGCCAGGGGCCTCCCAAAAATGTAGGAGCAGTTCCATGTGCGTAAAGTGGTGAGTCAGCAGCAGCAGGAGGATGGGATGCTGGCAGGGCAGCAGGGGTGGCTGTCAAGGCAGGCCTGAGACAAGCAGAACTCGCAGCTTTTGCTGCTGCTCACAAAGCAGAGATGTGCCTGCCGCGGTGCCAGGGCCGGGACGGAGGCAACAACAGCAGGGGGGCAGAGCACCGCTGATTTATTAGGACTTGCTAATCTGTGATTTCATTTGTTGATTCCATCAGGGCCAATCCCCATCTCATGACTTCCTCCCCTGTTGCCATGGCACTGTACATAAACACCGCGGGCTCCCAGCCCCGAGCAGGTCATTTGTTTCAAATATTCCATGCAGCTGGAACACAAGCCTGTTTGGGTGTCTGGAGCTGAGCATGAACTAATTCCTCAGTTTTCTGCACCCGCCCCACCTTCTGCACCCTCCCAGCCTCCACTGCAAGGGAAGGGGAAGGGGCCTGGGGCAGAAACAGGCACAAAGGAAGAATTTCACTGAAGTCCTCTGCTGCCTGCAGCAAACCACAGGTGTGATTACTGAATATGCTGGATATTGACGCTCAGGATCTACAAACCCTTGTCTTAACCACGTGGTTTTCCCGCATGTAAGAGACACCCAAAATAAAAAAAAAAAAAACAACAAAAAACCTTGCCCTGACTAGAGACAAGAAACCACTTGCCTTTTTTTGAGCTCTCCCTCCCCGCTACCCTTATTGGGCAGTTCTCAGGCTGTAGTTGGACCTCACATGTCACTGTGTGTGTGTGTGTGAACTGATTAAAAGATTTGGCTCCCTCACACACCTTGGTGGCTGCAGGGAAGGCAGAGAAGCGTGTGGACAGGAGGAGGACTTAAAGCCTCCATCATCATGGACAAAAGTACCTCATCACCACACCTCCAGTCACTTTGGAGAGGCGTAACCTCGCCGCTGACGCAGCGTGGGAGCATCTCTGCATTGCGCAGGTCGGTGACCGAGGGCACAACCAGCAGGCAGGCAGCTGCAAAATCAGCTGCAAAATCAGCTACAAACCCAGTTAGGCCAGGAACCCGGGGCTGTCTCATCACAGACCACGCTCAGCTCCATCTCCGGGGCGCCAAGGGCAGCTGTGCACATCTGGGTGCCGCAGCTCCCGTCCCGTGCCCGCGGCCTGCGCCCCGCACCTCTGAGGTGCCAGCTTTGAGCTGGGATCCTCCCAAGCACAGACACGGCCGTGGCAGCCCCTGCTCGGCCTGGGAATAACCTCTCTGCTCACACAGAAGCAAAGTATAAAGAAATCTGATCATTTCATGCCAAAAAAACCCCCCAGCACTGAGTAAGATTTAATAAAGTTTATTAGGTTACTGAGCATTATCTACAGTCATAAAATAGAAAGGATTTTAAACTGTACAAAGTAATGTCCTGGTGAAGTGAGGAGAGATGGAAACGAGGGAGCACGAAGAGCATTAGAAGTAGGGAGAACACAGCTACTTCCCTGGAGTTCTGGAAGACACTGGTTCAAGTTGAAGGCAACCAAGTAGGGCTCCACACACACTGAATTTTGTGTCCCACCCTGCAACAGAAACTAGTACAAACCCCTACATTGAAAAAAAAGTCATATAATATTAGAATAAAAAAGGGGCACATCACACCCCACCCAGTCTTGGCACCAACTCTGTGCTTTAAAAAATATACTATGCAAGTAGTTTATTTTCAAAAAGGTACCCTACAGCAGCTGTTTAAAACATGTTCTTATACATACACCACAAATATATATATTAACATTTTCAACAACTAAACTCATTTGTACCTACACAAAACTGAAGGGATAACTCAAAAGCAAAAAAAAAAAAACAAAAACAAAAACCAATCACACAAACATTTTTCAAGAAAAAAACACAAAGAAATGTGCAAAATAACCCCAGAAAGGCAGCATAGTAACCTGTGGAGAGGTCAAGAGAGCAGCTCCTGCTAATAAAGGAGTGTCATCCTCTTTACTTGGCTACTGAGGATCTATTTGGGATGTGCTGATTTTGCCTGAATTGCTTGTCCTGTTTATTGCAGTTCTCTCCTGCTCCCCAGCTCTGGAGAGGTTCAGTTCCTTCTTGCCCTGCCTGAGAATCGCCCCTGGTCTCTGCTAAATCCTCCCAAGTTCCACCCAGGACAATCCCCTCCCGGGCTCCTCACCTGCTGAGGGCATTTCTGCAGCCACGCTGTGGCCACTCCTCAGGGACAGCCTCCCACCCCCAGCCAGGCAGAGAGAACCATTCCTCCTGCAGAGCTAAGTGGAGATTAAGCTGCTCTGTGACAGAACAAAGCCTGGTTTGGATGAATTTAAGCAGCTTATCCAAGAGGAGAATTCCCTAGCAGTGCCATTAGAGAAACACTGATGTTTCTCTAAAGCCTCAGCATGGAGCAGGGCGGAGCTGAGGGGACAGGACCTGCAGCTGTGTGACAAAGCCCACTCAGATGGTCTCACCCTATTGCACACGTCTGTCCTTCCCTGCGCCCGCACCAGCCAGGAATCCCAGACCAAAAGCTGCAGTTCTCAGTCAGCAAGGAGGCATGTGGAGACACAGCCCGACTGCAAAACCGACTGAGTCAAACCCACTAGGAGGAGGCAGAGCAGGGAATGGAGCAGGAGAAGCAGTGGTGATAAACAAGAAAGCAGGAGTCACAACCTGTGAAACAGCAACAGAGCAAGGTGAGAAGTCCCAGCACAGATACAGACATCAGCAACATAACCACCTTCTCCAAATCAAGAAGCGTCCTGGTGGAAGGGTTCTTGGTTTTGGTGTTTCAGGGCTTGGGGTTGTACTTTTTATTTTTTGGCTTTTAAAAACTCATCAATTAATTCTTCGTGGTATTGCAGACTCTTTCCAACTCTGCTGGCTATCCCAAGCCTTTCCATTCTTAGGACCTGGTCTTAAGATTTCTGTTCCTAATGCCTCCTCTTTCCCCAAATTATGTTTTTATTCTTAGTTTTCTTCTTACTTTTATTCTTTTATTATCTTCCCTTTAGCTGGTACAGAAAAAATCATTCACTGCAAGGCCCTCGAACCCCAGGGATGCAGCACAACCTTTTCTCAGGAGGAGCAGGGCAGCACAGAGCCTCTGTAAATGTTCCTTTTGTAAGTGTGCTGGGGAAGTGACTTCCAAGGAACAAAGCACTCGGTTGTGAACCAAGGATTACTTGAGAGCTCGCCAGTAAGGGCACACGGAGGCTGAAGCAGGGGCAGGAACGCTCTGGCCGAGGAGCTCCACGGCAGGGGTGACACGAGGGTGCGGAGCCCGGTGCTCCGCGGGCCAGCTCCGATCCACGGCCTCGGTTCCGCCTCTGTCCTGGAGCACGAGGGTCATTGGTAGAGCAGGTAACTCTTGAGGGAGGCTGGCAGGGGCAGGGTGGGGATCTCAGTCAGTCTGTCCTTGCCCAGGGCAAGCCTCACGGCTCGCCGGCACAAGTCCATCAGAGGCAGTGGTTCGGCTGGGAAAAGAGACCCAAGACGTTAACAGCCCGGCCCACGAGGCACACGCTCACTCTGCTGCTTCTACAAACCCCCCAGGACACGCTGAGCAAGAGAAGGGAATGCCTGGCACCTCTGCAGGACCTAAGCCATTCAGCAGCTTCAGCTCATCGAACACACCAGCAGGGCATGAAGCTTCTGGAGGTTATTTAAGCCACACATGTGTGAATGAAACAGTCCTAGAATACCAACTGGAAGTTCCTCCTCAGCAATACCATTCATTCCAGTCAGAACACATCTCCTGGCTCGTGCCTCTTACTGTAGTATCCAGAAACTTTTGTAAGAGTCACTGAAGTAAAAGACTGCAGCAGCCAGAGCATCGTGTGGCCCGGGTACCCAGCAGCACCATGATTTATCTCATACAGGAGGGTAACAGCTGTCAACCCCTCCATTTCTACTGCATAGTTCCCATGAAAAACAAAGCCATCTGTCAAAGCTTCATGTAACTACTTGCACCGTGACATTTTCCACTGAGGATTCCCTCCTGTGTCACAAACCCGGGAAGGATACAAGCCTTTGGCTATCTTTTTCTGCATCCTGTACTTAAAACCCTGAACAAGACAATACAAGTTTTTCAGGAATGGCACACGGGCCCTTTGCTGCTGAGGAGTCATTGACAACACGGAGGGGGGGACCGAGGTCACAGCCAGAGCTAACACATCCCAGCTGCACGGGACGAGGACACACGTTAGCTCCTCACAGCCCCTGCTGCTGAGCCTGTCAGAGCTCACCTTGACACCCCGTGCTGCTCAGGCCTGAGGGGTTTGTCCTGCCCCCAGAGAGGGCTGACAGCCGTCCCAAAGCAGGTAACTGGACATCCTTCTATAGCCTGAGGGCTCTGCCTGCACCTTTAGAAAGCTTCCTTTACTTGGGCTGAACACAGACACCTAAAAGCATCCACGGGCACGGAATGAGTTCGGCTGAGAAGCTGCAGTTTTCAGTAACTTCGATAGACGCCTACAGCTCCAGCTTCTACTGCTACATGCCAAATTAACCTGACTGCTCGTACAGCTCCCCAAGCCCCACCACTTATCACACATGTTCTGTGGCACAAGGAAGACACGGCTGCACTCAGCCCTGGCTTTGTCTGCTCATGACCCATTTCAGGATCTGCGCTGCCTCTTCCCCAGGGACAGGTTCCTGCAGCAGGCTGCACCTCTCTGCTCTGGCTGTGACGCTGCCAAAGAGGCCCATTACTGGCAGCACTCCTTTGGCACTTCCCAGTGCAGCTTATTCTTAAACCACTGGGGCACAAACTCGCTGCATTCAAAGTCTGCCCCAGTTCCGCCTGCTCTGCACGGAGATAGCTGGGACAGAGGCACTGCCCAGCCAGCATCCCAGGGGACAAGGGCCCTGACCTTCAGAGCCTTTAGATATTCACAGAACAAATACCTTTCAGTTTAGTGGCCTTAAAAGGAGAGGATCTTCCAGAGAGATTAAGACTTGTCCTCATCCAGTTTGCACTGATAACCCCGTCTGACAGGAGACCAGGAGAGAAAGCGCACACACATCTGACCTGCTTCCATTCACAAGCACTACAATCACTGGACAGTGTTGCTATTGAGTGCTCAGGAGTGGTTAGAGCCAGACACCTTCTTTCTATCTGTGCCAAAATAGCATCCCGTCATTGCTGGCCGGGTGCCCACGATTCACTCCTCAGCTGAGAGCACATTACAACCAAACCCATCCTGGAGGTGGCTGTTTCCTCCTCGCTAGGTGCAGCTCCGCACCAGCAGCTCCACAGACTTGCTGGCTTCGAGCGGAGCTGCAGGTTTTGGCTTTGACCCTCCAGCAAAACCTGGTTCCTGGAGCTGCTGACATTCTTTAAGCTGTGGCAGCAGAAAGAGCTGGGCTTTCTTTGGGTGAGAAAATGCTCTGCCAAGAGCTCTCTGTTTGGTCTTGCAGAGCTGAAGTGCATTTCTCAAAGCACTTGCAGATTTTGCTCCTGCCCCTTTGCAAGGCTCTCCTGGTTATTCTGACAGCTCAGTTTTCCTGGTGGCAGCTTTGTTGCAGCCTGGTGTCGGGGTTTACCAGAGCTGGGCCAGCATCAGGACACCTCCAGCTCAAACAGAAGAGCCCAATACGCTACAGCCCTTGGGCAGACACTGTTCTGGAATGCAGGGGAAACTACTCTTCATACCAATACTGCCAAATTTATTTCACTAGCAACATAAATCCAGATTTTAATCCACTTCCTTCACCTCTCTCCTCCACCCTACCCAGAGGACTGAGTCACAGTCTAGCCCCATGGGAACTTCTGACTATGAGAGATAACAGACTTTAGCACATTTGGACAGCCAAATTTATTACTAAGCTTAGCTAGAGATTGATGTTCCTGTTAGTAAAAGGCCTGGCATGCAAGTTGGGCTGTCTACAGTGTCCAGCCCCTTGCTAGAAACGAGCACACCCTGCTCTGAGAGAGGCAGGGAAATGAGCTACTCTTCTGAAAGATGAAAAACATTCCCATTTTCTTAGATAGGGGCATATTTTCCCATTCTTGCCTGCAAAGGGATTTTAAACATCCCTTCATTACCCTTTTAAGGAAGGGGATTGTCTCAGAGACTGCTTCTGTAAAGAGACACCAGGATTCCAGTGCCAGTAGTGCAACTGTCAGAAGAATGTTCCTGCTGCTCTTTTGGTAGCAATACAAGGTTTCCCATCTCTAGCTGGACAACTGGCATCACCTTCTCCCCCCAAACCACCTCCCCAAGCCCTGCAGCGCCTTGGTGACAGAACATGCGTGCAGTCAGATAAACACTGTGTATTTGCCATCGAGCATTCAGAGCTGCACCCAGCAATCCTTCTGCTGACAGGAATCCTCACCTCTCTAGAAAGAGGAAAAACCCTCCCCAGGATGGCCCAGCAAGGGCAGCCACAGGCCTGTGCTGCCAGAACCAGCACAGGAGCCATACTCACGGTCGAGTCCGTTCAAGTAGCACATCCGTATTTCGCAGTGGCCCCACACGGCGCTCACCACTGGGTAGAGTTTTTTCCCTTTGAGTCCTCGAAAGGCAACCCCCATGTACTGCCCATCCACGATGAAGCTCAGCGTCCCGTCGTCCATGTCCAGGACCACCAGGAAGGAGGGCAGCCACAGGCCTGTGCTGCCAGAACCAGCACAGGAGCCATACTCACGGTCGAGTCCGTTCAAGTAGCACATCCGTATTTCGCAGTGGCCCCACACGGCGCTCACCACTGGGTAGAGTTTTTTCCCTTTGAGTCCTCGAAAGGCAACCCCCATGTACTGCCCATCCACGATGAAGCTCAGCGTCCCGTCGTCCATGTCCAGGACCACCAGGAAGGAGTCGGGCACGATGAAAGTCTCGTCCGGTTCTAGGAAGGCAGGGTAGGTTTTGCTGGGCTGGTTCTTGCCGTCGTGGTAGAGTCTGTTGCGCCCGAGGTCCCAGCCCCAGGACTCGTGGTTGTTCCCCACGAGCGTCGTGTACCCCACGGAGTGCAGGGGGGCCTCCGCCGTGGCCACCCCGACCACGGCGTGGGTGCCCCGCTGGCGCATGGCCCACGTGATCTGCCACACGTGCAGTCCCCGCGTGTACCCCACCTTGCCCCTGATGGCATCTGTGCTCTGGGCCACCGGATGCCGGTGAAATATCAGTTTGTCGTCCTCCTTCACAAACACGTTCAGCGAGCGATCGTCGTTGTTCCACGAGTGCAGCAGCTGCACTTCGTAGGACACCGGAGGCATGTCCAGCAGCAGGTCCAGCCGGGTGGGTTTGCTGTAGTCCAGTCCTTGGAGCTCCTGTTTCAGTGGCCTGTATACAGGGTCCCTCATATCCACAGTCTTTATCCCACCTGTGACCTTCTGACCCATTGTGTGTCCTGATTTCGCCTCTCTACAGGCTCATCGATTTACCTGGCAGCTTCTGCTGCCATTCAGCCCCGCAGAAAAGGTTGCCAGGAGACTTTGTCAAGATGTGCACCGCTCAGTATTGCCTAATGGATGGAAAGAAAAACAAGAGACAGGTTAAACATTAGCGCCTTCAGCCTTGCCTGCCACATTCACAGAGCGCAGCATTCATGTTTACCCCAACAGCGTGTGCTCCCTTTCCACCAGCAGGAAGGGCTGCACACATCAGCTGCCAAAGCAGCCACTGATACAGGGTTGAGGAGATAATTCTCTCCAACTAAGGCTTTGCTGAGTACCTTGGAGGCCTGACTGCAAGTCCAAAACAGCAGACAAAAGCTGCTGGGTCCAGCCTTGGGGGACACTCATTCCAGCAGCTCTTGCCCCCTCTGCACCCTGCAGCCAAGGAGCGGATGAACCTGCTGCCTGGTTTGTCTCAAGTGAGCAGCTTCGGCTGGGGCAGCTTCTCTTCTCCAAGAGGAAAAAAAAAATCCCTAGTTTCAGTTGCAGAGTCCAGGGGGAGGAGCAAGATTCTTCTCACAGTTTAGGAGTTTCCCTTCCAGATTGCAGAGAAACCTCTGAAACCTTTAAGCCAGCTTGGCCAGAGATACTCGCTCGCTCTGTGCACCTCTCCTCCAGCACTGCATCCACTGAAGTGTCTCTGCTCTCACTCAGCAACACAAACAACCCTCTCTCAGACAGCTGCCAAACTGGGGGCAGCTATTAAGAGAATTAGAAGTGGGAGGGGTGCAAACGAGCTTTCTAAGAAAAAAAAGTGTTATTTTAACATTTCCTGAAGTGAGGCAATCATGCAGCGCTCCTGCCAGCTACAGTCACAACACTTACTCACAACCAAGGACCTCATCTGGCATAGAAAATAGAGCATGAATCAGATCTGGTTTAAAAATAAGATTACTGGACATCAGCAAGGCTTCAGATAGAAGGTGAACAGGGAAGGCTCACGTATGGTCTGGGTTAGGGATCAATTCAGCAGCTTCCCAGGGTTTTTACTCCTAATCCAAGGTATGCCATTGGAACAGCGAGCTAAATCCCAATTCTCAAGTAACAAGAGATAAGACTACTTCTTCTTTCCTTACCAACTTTTTTTAAAATCATAGATGGGGAGGAAAATCCTGAGATTCTTTAAAAGCCACCTCCCAATGCACAGGCTGCAGTACAGCTATTTTAAACTTTTCAGGGAGCTCAGATGTTGGGCACTGCCAGACAGAAGATGCCATTTAAACAGGCCTGATCACGTTATCAGCTGCTGAGATGACCACGACATCCTGGAAGTTAAATAAATACCATCCACGACATCCAAACAAATCCTGAACCGTGTCAGCCAGCTGGTCAACAGCTGAGAACAAGCGAGGAACAGCAAAACCAGCTGAGGGAGGGCACTCTGTGGGTGCCAGCGCATCACCCTCCCACAGCACATGATTCAGGCGCTGTGCCCCACGGCTCACGCCTGGGCCCACGCGTTTCCGTGACTCACAGGCACTTCAGCCCCCGAGGGCACAGGCTGCCCTGCTCTGCAAGCCTCAGGAACAGCAGAACCTCAGACCAAGGGATCCCAGGAACAAGCCAGAACAGACATTAGCTGGGCTTCCCTGCGAGAGGCACATTAATGCTGACCCAAAGCAATAATTTTTAAAAAGCTCCAGTGTAAGCTGTTTGCTCGGGCCGGGATAAAACCCACCAGGCTGCTGAGACAACGCGTGGCGCTCCGCAGAAAGCACCGGGTGAACTCCCTGGCATCCCGAGGCCTGCGGCACTTGGACAAAAGCTGTCAACAAGGGACTGGCAAGGCACACGTGGAAGTCCATAGGCAAATTCGGCTGTCGGAATTTTGATTAGGATAAGGGAACAAAACATTGGCAGAGGGAGGAGAGGCAGAGATTTCCTGTGCAGTACATGTGAGAACACAGCAGAGGAGACAAGAACCAAAACAAAGCAGACTGCAGGAGTGCTGGTGCAGACCTCTTTGAAGCACAAAATACTCAGGAGAAGTAAGGGAACGCGACTGTGCCCTTCATTAGCAAAGCAATGCCTTGTTCGTTATGGCTTTTTGCCTTCTGCCAGCAGAAGCTGCATGGTATTTCTCCGAGGCTGCTGCAGCAGAAAGGGAATCAGCCCAGTGAGAGAGAGCGGGGGCTCTGGGAGGCCCTCGGTGCCCGGCACGGCCCTTGCCAGCCCGCTCTGCTGCAGGAGCAGAGCTCGGAACACCAGCACGCCCATCACTTACACACGGTGAGGACCAGCACGCCCATCACTTACACACGGTGAGGACCAGCACGCCCATCACTTACACACGGTGAGGACCAGCACGCCCATCACTTACACACGGTGAGGACCAGCACGCCCATCACTTACACACGGTGAGGACCAGCACGCCCATCACTTACACACGGTGAGGACCAGCACGCCCATCACTTACACACGGTGAGGACCAGCACGCCCATCACTTACACACGGTGAGGACCAGCACGCCCATCACTTACACACGGTGAGGACCAGCACGCCCATCACTTACACACGGTGAGGACCAGCACGCCCATCACTTACACACGGTGAGGACCTGCCCGGACAGACTGTTAAGGGCAGATGAAAGACAAAGGCCAGAATAAAGAGAAAGGGGAAAGAAAGGGAAAAGACTGAAGCAGAGGGGTCAGTCAGAGTGAGAGCAGGCCGGGCACTGAGCACCCCGTGCCAGGACTTTAGTGCAACACGGCTCCGTATTAGGGCAAGGCAATAATTCCTGCTCGCAGCTGGCTCTGCTGTCCTGGCACCAGCCGGGCCCAGAACTGCAGAGTGGCACCTTGCCCTGCGGTCAGGAGCACAGTTATGCCCTCATTTTCTACAAGGAAAAGCCTCTTCATGCACAAGACAATACAGGCACTTTCCTGCAGCAGGAGAGAGACAGAAAGGCTTATCCTGTTAAATTAATGGATTCATGCCCTGGGCAGCTTGGTATGAGACACAGCCAGCCATAAATGAGAAGATACGCTGGGGAAGGAGCTGCTTCAAAACCTTTGAACTGCTACAGGTTTGAGTACAAATGTAAACACTGAAAGTGCTTTTCTCTATCTTACCAACAGCTCAGGCTTGCTGCAACTCTGCTCTGCTTTACCAACACAAGCTCATCCCCATGTGATGCTCAGTTCTGCTCCCATGCCCTTTTCAGTTCTATTGTTAACCTCCTGGGCTTAAAAACTGTGGAATGAAATTCTAAGGGTGTCTCAGAGAAAAGTATTCACTGCTGTTTTCAGTGAGAATCGGCCCTCCCTTCCACGTAGCTGTTCAGAGCAGGCAGTCAGTTTGCCATACTAGAAGGGCATGCCAGGTTCCAAAACAACTGCTGGCTGCAAATAGATCAAGGCAGGAGACAGCAAAGATGTTTAAATGGAAGGCAAAGTCCTGCTGTTAAAACAGGGAGAACACAGCTCTGCAAGTAAGATATTGTACATGGCAGAGCAGAGTTGGTGTCTGGCTTCTCTCTGCAGTTCAGAAACTCATGGCTCCTCACAGCTCCTCCCTTGCTCTGCACCTACAGGACACTTGTCTGGAGCATCAACAACAAGAACACATGAAGGATCCTCAGCTCCTTGATTCCTATCCAGTTTCACTTTATTTCTTCAAGTCAGTTTACTGTGGCTTTATTTCCTTCCCATAATGTTCATTAGATGCACTTCTACAGATAAGAGGCCAAACCTTTAAACACTTTGGAGGCTCTGGGTGCTCTACAGACAATGAATCAGAGCCCTGCCCTAGAGATTTCCAGCCTGGAACACACCTCAGGAGAAGAAAAGAAAATACACGTACTGCACATGGTCATTGACTTGCTTACAGCTTTAGAACTAAAGGATCCCAGACAGTACCAATGAATGAGACTAAAAACCCGCTGTAGTCTTGCTCATGTTTCCATGATTTTGCTAGAAAAGCATAAGGAGAACTTGGTTAATTTTCTTGGGCTGAATGTTCATCCTGCAAGCCAATAGCCAAAGGAGCCACACAACTCCCAGTTTGCTAACGTGCTAGCAGGTAGGTATGTGCACAGCCAGCACGTCAGAAACCCCACAAATACCCTTCACAGTGCTTTCCCTTCTGTAGAACGGCTCCCACACCAGGGATCTCCTTCCTCCCCTGGTGGGGCTGAGAGCAGATCCCCCGAACACGGAGATATTCTGTGTAACTGAGCTAAAAGCCAAGGTGGATCAGCAGTGCTACAACACATCTTAAGTGGGGCGAGGAGGGGAGAACTCCATCCAAACTCCAGCCCCAAAGAACCAGGACATTCTGCTTCCCCTGGTGTTCACTCTTGGCACCAGGAACAGCAGGTGACCCGCGCTGTGTCCGTGCCCGCCGCAGAGCCCGGCGCAGGGCTGACACGAGCTGAGACGCCCGGCCCGGAGCCGATGCAATCCCCTCCCCAGCGCTCCGGCCTCAGCACCCTTCCCACCCATTAAACACCCATCGAACCCTGGGAAACAGCACGCTCACCTCTGCTGCTGGGGCTCTCCAGCGCTGCGTTAGCAGAGACCAAGCAGCTGCGGCGGAGGTGACAGAACAACCGCACCAACAACGCGATCGGGGCGAGTTTCGGAGTGTTGCAACTCTGCTTGGATCAGGACTGGGCAGGCAACCCTCGCTGCATAGCAATGGCTTTGGCAGCCTCGCGGCTGCCTTGCCCCACATGGAGAAGGTTGCCACAGGGGCAACTTGCTCAGCCCCACCTCCTGAGGAGCAGCAACAGCTTGGCTCAGCAGGTTTGGCTACTGGCAGGGCTCCGTGGCCTCCGCAGAAAGTGAAACTGCAGTCACACATCACGAGAGGTTGGGCAAGGGAGAATCAAGAAAGGTGGCACGCGTCCCAGCAAACAGCAAAAGGGAAAATCTTCCAGCGGAGTAGGAGGCCCCTGACAAGTCACTGTGCTCGAGAGGCGTCAGGGATGGGGAGAACAAGTCACTCGGCACTTGGCAGCGCTCGACTTGCCTGGACCGCAAGGGTAACGCCCGCCCTGCTGAGCAAACAGCCCATTCATCCCCTGAGCGGCACCAAGGGCTCCGCTGTCCCCACTCCATCCCCACAGGAGGCAGCTGGCACAAGCCAGCCCACCCTCAGAGCTGCAGGAAAGGCTCCTGCCCAAGGCAGCCAGGAGCAGGTCACTGTACAGCACTGTCAGGACTTGCAACCCCTGAGCACAGCTTGTCTGCGAGCACAGCTCGCTCCCGCTCCTCGCCTTGGGGTGATTCAGGCAGTTTCTGCTGAAGCTCTCTGGCTATTTTTGCAATGCTGAAGGCAGCATGCCCTCTTACACCATCTCTCCAGTGTCTGGTTCTCCAAAACAAAGCACTGAGGTTACTCAGAGCAGCACATCTGAGTAAACTAAAACCTGAAGTAACAACCACCACCCATCCTCAACCAAGCCACTTACTAGACACCAACTTAAACAAATTTCCATTGTCCACCTACCCAGCCGGTTCCTGTTAACTACAATGCTGCATAACCTGGCAGAAAACAATTCTAAGCAACAGGAGAGAGTTTACTTTGCAAAGTATTTGTAATGATAGAAGCAACTCAGAAGGAGTTCCAGAAGTCTGTGCCAGGGATCTTCTCTCCCACTGAAGGCAGGTCACAAACAGCAATTTTGGTTGCAGAGAAAAGGCATTTCTCTAAATGAAACAAGTGAACTCAGGCTGGTTTTCCTCATAGAGGAAGTTCAGTGGATGTTTCAAAGGTCATTAGGCTCTTTCCTGCTCTGCATAAGGTAACTCATGAATGTCAGCTGCATGTTAAAGCCCAGGCACAAACAAGACTCTTTAAAGTAGCTTCTCAGAGGCAGATTGCAGTCATTTGCCTGCAACAATTACGTTCTTGGCATGAGGCACTGCTAGTCCAGCTTCCTATGGTCAACCCACTTAGGCCAGTACTCTCAAGCAGTTCTTCTGTCCCTTTTCCAAAACTACCTTGCAGAAGCTTTGTCCTGGGTGTTGTGAGGACAGCAGCAGCATTAGGAAGCTATACAGGTTAAACCATTCCTGCTGCTGAGTCCAGACCCCTGCATTACCAGCAGCACAGCTGCTCCTGACCCTGCTCTGATGCATCCATTTCCTTTCCACACTTACTCATAGTCTGTGGCCTTTACAGCCCCAATCAGGACAGGGAGGCTCTGGCTGGAAACAGTTCATTTACCGGTACTGGAACTCACAGATGTTAAGAGGACGTAAGCAATTTGCTCTTTTTTTCGGCATGTTAGTTGTACAACAGGAATTTACCCCAAACACACGTCCCTAACGCTGCAGAACTCTTCCACGCAGGCACGCCGGGCCCTGGGCTGCAGAGTGAGCAGGTTCCATGGCATAGGAAGGGTTGTGAAGTTGGCCCCGGGGCCCGAGAGAAGCCCTGGTAGAGCGTTCGCAGCGAGCAGCTGGTGAACAGGCCACAAACCCAGCGAGTGCAGCTCCTCTCAGGCCGGGCAGGATGGAGCCCCGGGTGTGCCATCCCTCACTGAAGTGACGGCTCCGCATCGCAGCCAAACACTGAGAAATTCGGCCACGGCCCCTTCCCGTGTCCCACACTTGCAGCTGCAGCGCTGACCTTCCTCACGCCTCTCCCCTTTGCTCCTCCCCAGCTTCCTGCTGGCCTGGGATATCTGCCTGCAGCCAACTGGTGAAGTGCTATTTTCCAGCAGCAACTTTAAACTCCGTGTTGTGGCAAGCGTTCACAGGCAGCTGTTACCTGCAAGCCCGACCTGATGAACTCGGGTTCCAGACACAATCCAGCATCTGAATCACGCTGGGTGCCACAAAAGAGATTGTCACCTGCTCAGGTGTCAGCCAGGTCACCTTGCAGTCCAGCCATTCCCCTGAGGCTGCCAGGCTCCCAGCACACACCGTGAACTGCAGACGTCCCTCGCTGTCAGTGCAGGAGCTGGGGACAGAGAGGCTCTTCTGGAGGAAGCAGCAGAACAGCTGTGGTTTGGCAGCTCAGTCTGAGCACAGACAGCACCTGTACGTGGTGCAAAAGGCACAGACTTTTCACAGTTCCGACTCCTTGAGATGCTCTCAAGAGATGTGTCTGTAACCTGCTTGCAGACTCGGTGCCATCGGAAATAAGTGACACAAAGGTCACAGGCAGCCCTTTCTCACACGCCCAAGGCTCACCTTCCTTACACCTCTGTACCTGTCCAGCCACCTGCAGCTGGTTTTCCCTGCACTATTGAGGCTTTGCCCGTGAACAAGCACTGTGCCCAGGAGAAGCCCCACAACCCTTTAAGGCTGAAATCCACGCCTGGCACGTTGCCAGTGCAAACCCCCCCAGTTCTGTAACCACGCAGCGCTCGAAAGGCCTGGTCCAGTTGCCATGCCTGCCTCATGTTTTTCCCTCCAGCACTGGAGCCATTTGATAGGCTGCATTTAGAGAGGCATTTCCTCCACAATTAAGCCACCATAAATTCTAAATAGTAAATGTTTATGTTCAGAACTATTTGCATTAAAGAAGCCCACATAATCCATAATAAGCCACCCTCTCGCACAAGAACTCCCTGCTTTTTGTTATTTCCCCACTTAATTTGCAGCCTACACTGCCCACTGTCCGTCCCTCGTCTCTGTTTAAGTATCTGGATTCATTGGTTTTGTCTGATAATGAGGAGATGGGGAGGGGAGCAGTGGGTGGAAAGAATGAAACTGATATTTCTACCTCTGCCCAGAGTTTCCACTCCTGTATCAAAAGCACTTTTTTGGTTATAACTGCGAGACTGGCCAACACCACAACCCATCAGGACAAAAACTTTGATAACAAAGCACTGCTTTCCCCTAAAACCAGTTCATGAATCATTGCTAGTTTCTTGCTGGCAGCAGCTGCATTAAAAGAAATCCATGTTCTCAGCAGTCACCTACCAGAACTCCCCTTCTGTCTTCTTCCTAGGTGACAGCAGGGCCCAACAAAGAGAATTTCTCAAAAAATGTCCCCAGTGGACTGTGGGGATTTCAATCCCTGCTCCTAAAGGCAGTACAATAAACTCTGTCAGGAGACACAGGATCCAGCAGGGTTCCTTCTCTCAGGTAAACCATTTGTAGTTGGAGCTGTTTTAATATTAATGTTGTTCAGTTACTGTCTCTTCCTTGTTTCATTTAAGGATGTCACAAGCACTGCTAACAGGAAAGCAAAAATCCCCACAACAGAGCAGCTGCCAAGCACCAGATTACTCAGCCTGCTACCCTCAAATACATTTATTGTGTCTGAAGCTTCAGCACATGTATTTACATCAAATACATCTCTGCCAGAGGGGAAGTTGTGCAAGTGTCTGGTACTGCTCATCACTACAGAAAAAGCATAGCTGAAATCTGGGCCATGTACTAGAAACAAATAATTCTTGGCCCATTGCAACAGAGTCTCTGCTCCCTCCAAGCAGATTCTTCCAGCACCAGAACTGGATGCTGCTGTGATTCAGAGGGCAGAGCAGCACACTGGGCAAAGTCAGGGCCTCGTGGTGCAGAGCTGAAGTTGTGCTCCATCCCTGCTTCCCCGGCACTCAGCTTGGGAAGCTTTGGCACAGCACCTCCCTGGATCCGCCTCTCCCCCGTCCGGACGGGGCGTGTGTTCCTGGACACAGCACCAGCCTACCCCAGAGGAGAGGAGGAGACACTGGGTAAGAGGGAAAGATCCAAGTGCTGCACCCTTCTCATCCTTGCACATCACCTGGAGAGTGCTGGAGCAAAAGGTGAACAACAGGACCACAGAGGATGCCACAAACTGCCTCTTACTGAGGAGGAAATCCCAAGTCCCAAGTTCTGACACCCAGAACACCACTCAGTTCCTCCTCACAAAACCCTGCCTTGTCCCTGACATTTAAGGAAGCAAAAAACAGATGCAGTTCACATGCCTTATTGTCTTACCTTGACACATGGAAAACTCAGCATTCCTCTATAATATTTACCCAGATCTCTTCACCCTGGGCTTCTTAAGTGTTGAAAGAAAGGACTGAAGTTACATCCTTGCGTATGAAGACCCCAGTGGATCTTTCACACTTAAAACTACAGATTCAGGTCTTTTCTGTCCTGAGGTCTGTGGAGACTGAGGGTGTCACCACTGGAGACAAAAGCCTCACAAGAGGAGACAGCTGAGTCACTGAGGAAGTGACTTTTTTCATACTGTTTAGGAAACCATTCTGTTCACTTAGCAGAAGGATGTTTTCAGAAGTCAACACCCCTGCAATGCATCCAAAGCAGGAGCTCATCACACAGTTGTGACAGGTTCTTTAAAGCAAGAACCCCAGGGCCTGTCACGTTCCCCAGTGCCTCCAGCACCTGCCCCTAGGCAAAACCACCTTCCATGGTCTCCCTCGGTGAGCCTGGTAGTTCCAGTATGTATTTCCCAGACCCCTACTCTCAAATGAGATCTTGGAGAACAACCTGCACAGCAGATGTGCCTCTGCTGCATCACACAGTTCTCCTAACGTGCTAAATGATGACAACAGCATCTTTTCTTCCATGCCCTGGCCACTGGCCAAGCCAGCCGTGGCCTAAGTTTAGGAATTCTCCATTCCCTGAAGTCACCTGCTACATAAGCAAGGCTGTGGCTCAGCCTTATCCACCAGCTGTCCTCCCTCTGAGGACAGGCAGGCTCCAACATCCCCCTTGGAAACAGCCCTTGCATCACCCTTTAGGAAGTATCGCAGGAACAGGGCTCGTCTTTTTAAGTGGAAAAGATGAAAGCCAGAAGCTGGATGCTCACATGAACCTCATGCTCAGCACAAGTCTTTGAAGGCAGGAAGGCTGCGGAGGGCATGGTGGGCTGGGAAAAACAATTCTGTCTGGCTAGAGGACGCAGACTGCCTCTCTGCCACAGCGCAGGGCTGCGCTCTCCTCGGGGCCTTCCTCCTGCTGGGCTGCACCCCGAGCTGTGGCCGGCACCCCCAGCCACACGATCTGCACAAACACCGTGCACCGACACCAGCGTCTGGCACCTCCTTCCCCATGTGCAGCCTCCCCTGGAGCAGCTCAGCTCCATCCACACCTCCCACCTCAAAGGAAGCCACTGGTGTTCCCAGGTAAGGAGGGCTCTGCATGTTCACTTAGAGCGAGCAGGGGTCAGGAGCTTCCAACTCTCAGATTTGTTTCCAAGGAACATAGAATTAACTTCAAGATAAAAGAAGCAGTTTTATTATCAAAGTTAACTAGGTACTTTGCTTTGAAATACAGTTTCTTCCCCTGCATCAAAGGGCTGTTAATTTTAGTCTTGTAGCTAAAAAAAAAAAAAAAAAAAGGTAGAAGAAATGAAAGCAGCATCTGCTTGGAAGAGATGAATGCAAGATAAAAGGTGTCTGTGACAGAAAGCTGGCAGCAGCCTTATGTTTTCTATTCAAGTTTAATCTGGGAACAACAACCACCCTTAAACATAACAAAAGCTGTGGAAAAACCCTTTCCAAATCCAACAACATAGCCAGAAGATGCAATTTCTCTTCTCCAATTGCTGCAGCAGCCAGTTGAGGTGAAGAGTCCAGACAAATCCAAGCTTGCTATACCAGGGTCACCCAGTTCCTCGGCTTGCTCAAGTCCACAATATCCCTGCTTTAGCTTCCAAGTCCTCCTTCCCTCCCTCAAACCTCCATAGAAAAAGCAGTTTCCTAGAGATCTCCCACAAAAGGAAGCAGTCACACCATGGCAGAACACCTCCAGGATGTCTGGGCATCAGTGGCTTGCAATGCAGCCAGCAGAGAACAGAAAACAGCACTGACATTTCTCGTCTGCCCAGGACAGGCTGTTCTCTGCAGAGGCTCCAGTCAGGATCATCCCTTCTGCAGTGGAAGAAGTGAAGCATGGATCCCCAGCCTTCCACTGCGTAGCAGGGAGCATGGAAAGCTGCTCCATGTGACCTTTAAACTGTTTGAAACTCCGGAGCAGCGAGGAGCCAGCACGGTGCACTCTGCCTGACCCAGCCCGCTGCCAGCCTCTACAAAGATGTGGTGCTCACCTCCCGTTTCTGAGGCAGCTGCCAGAGGCTGTGTAACTCAAACATTGGCTATAGGAGCAAAAACCCAAGGAAAGAGCTGGATAAACATGGAACAGACCAGTGCCCAGACTTTTGTCAACATTCAGCAAACCACTCCACCAGCAGGCTCAGTAAGGTGAGCCCTCCATGTCCAGGAACACACACCAGCAACGAGGGATGGCCCAGCAGCTCTCAAATGCTGAACTAAGAGGATATTCCTGGCAGACAGATTGCACAAGAGACAGCTCACGCTGCCAGCTTTACTGGAACACACTCAGCAGCTCCCCACAGCAGAGCATGCCGGGATGATGCTTCACTGGGTTTCTGACTTGTCATTAGCCAAAAAAGTTTAATGACACGGTTGGACTCTGTGTTTAGCTATAATTGACCTGGGACATCACATAATTAGGAAGAGATACTGCACATCTCACTGGAGCTGGCAGTGAGTGCAGTCTCAGCATGATGAAGTGTTTTGCTTTCACCATCACCTGAAAGGGTCCCTGGAAATTGCTGTGGTGGTTTGAGACGGGCAGGGTGACCCAAAAGCTTTGGCCGGCTTCTTAAATCATCCACCAAAAGGCTTCACAAAGCAGCAATTTTAAGCAGCCTTTCTAGCCTGCCTGCTTGAAGTTTTATCCCTGTAAAAGCTCAACGAGACAAATCAGATTTGAAAGTGCAGAGCGCCAAAACGAAGAGGATAAAAGCACTTTATCCAAACTGTGGCTGCAGGAATGCACATGCTGCTTTCAGAGGACATCTGCACTGTAAGGTGGCCAGATATCCCAGAGCAACTTTTTCCTGGAAATAGCAGTTGTGGTAATACAGAACAAATGTTTTTGCCAGAAGAAGTGACCAGGACATGCACTGCAGCATTGTTCACGGCAGCTTCACTTCTGGTTCAAGTGGCAAAGGGTGACATTTGCCCCTTAGTCTTACTGGGACACACTCAGAAATTCATTCCTAAGCAACAGCTTCACAAGCCTGAACTCTGTAAATCAAGTGACATTTAAAGGGGCTTCCTCCCCACCTCCAGTGTGCCAACACTCAGCTGCACCCCAGGGCACAATCTCCTGCAGGGGAGGAACGAGACGGCCACTTCTCAGAGTCTGAGGTCTGGCTGGTGGTGACAGGGAATGCGAAGATGGTTTTTAATCCCTTCTGTTTCCACCTCCCAAATGCTCTGACACCACCACAGAAGCCTGAGTAAGCAGAGTCTGAAGAACATGCATGTCCTTCCTTCCCTCCCTAGGGCTTCTCAGCAGACTAAACTGTGGGTTTCCTCTCTAAAACAACAAAATTCCATACCTGTAATTAAGCCAACAGCTTTCTGCTGTGACTATCCAGACTCTGCCATCTGGGTCCTTCCCATTAAGGTGACCCACTGGAAAACCTCTCCAGTGTAAAAGACAAGGAGCAGTGCAACAGCCAGTGATGAAACACGCTCGTGAGCTGTACTCCTGAGCCCTTATCTAGGCACTAAACAGCTGCCAGGGCTTCCAGAGTTCAAAGGCAAGACAAAAGCTGTACAGCCAACCTATCCTCCCAACATACCACAGCCATCACAGGTCCTCATAAGTCAACATGCCTTCTAAATAAGTGTTTAACATAAACATTTGTAGAGTCACTTAATTCCTGGTGAACCCAGCCATTTGATGTGGGCCGCAGAAAGCTCCCATGACATCAATGGAAAGTTTCCAGTTAGAAAACCAGGTTTGAAACAGATTAATAGAAGTTAAGAAATAGAGACGAAGAAGCCTTGTAGAAACAGGCAGGAGATCTGTTCTCAAGCAAGATGCACTCAATGTACTCAGGAACAAGCAGAAAAGAGAAGCTGCCTTGCTTTTTCAAAGTTTAGAGATCAAGAATGGTAGAGATAAGCCAGTTATGTCAGCTGCTGCCTCCAGTGTGCAGGCTTCTGTCTTTTCTGAGGCTGCTCAGTCTCAGTCAAAGTATGTTCAACTGTTTCTTGGCTGCTGCTGAAGTTCTTACTCCTCCTTTCGAGGAGGCTGGATGGCTTGGCCAGGATTTGCTGTGTGCAAACACCAGTTGGAAAGTAATGAGAAAGCCACTGCCACCCACCACTCAGTGCACCACAGCCTCCCGAACACGGGATGGATGTAAACTGTCTGGAACAGCCAATGCCTGGAACATCAAACAAAGCCACCACATCCAACAGCCTTTTCCCCCAGTAAAACCTCACACCAGACTAAACTCACCTTGCGGCTCTGTTCCCACACTCAGTTCACTACACCACTGCTGCTAACATTCCATGAAAGCATAAACTGAGCCCCCCCTCCAGATAACACCAGGGCTTTGGGGATGCCATCCTGGACTGGACAAAGCTGGCTGTGGAGCTCTTCACCCTGGAGGAATTCATCTAAGCACGGATAACTGGACTGCCCAGCCCTTCAGTCAGACTTGTAGGCAAAATAGGGTTCCAGCGAGGGACCTGCAAAGCCACCTCGTCCCTGCTGCCACCCTGCCACCTGCTGGGCCAGCTGCTCTGTCCACCTGGGCCCCAGGGCTTCCACTTGACACCTCTCTGGCACCACAGCCCTGGGTCAGACACTGTTTCTGTGACAGACTCGTTCTGGGCCTCTCAGATATGCCAGAACAAGATTTAAGAGTATATTGAACATTTTCCTGTTGAGAAGGCTTCTATGCCAATACAATCACTGCTGTGCCTTCTGCTATGCTGTTTTGCACCTTGAAATGGAGATTCCCATGAGGCCAAGGATCCTTTCAAAACCAGTCTAGACTGAGGATTGGTCGGCATTTTTGCCAAGTTTGAAGACAGCCTAATCCAAATAATGCAAGAGCACATGCCTCTGAACAAGTGCTGGTTATAATACCCTCCTCTCCGTCCTCTCCACCTGAATGACCACGAGCTTAAACCCCATTCTCGTATCTTAAGTGCACGGGGGGATTTGTCCTCAGTCCTAACATACAGCACATTGCTCTCCAGTGCCCACCTGCATCAAGAAATCTCTTCTACTTAAAGCTCTGCAAGCCATTCAATTCTTGTTTCTTACCAAAGCTTGCAATTCTTGTTGTTTATCTATCCCAGAAAACACAGTCCAGCAGAGGATAAGACATCTCATTTTGCTCTTGCGTGTTCCTAGGTGCATCCCAAAAGTCTTGCCACACCTCTGGCCTAGAGCCCAACCTGCTCAGCTTAGTCAGGGGCTGCTGCCATGTCCCAGCGTGCAGTCAGTGGAAATTCTGCTTAGCCCACGGATAATGTGCTGCCAGGTGGCTGTGCCACAGCAGGAGCTGAGCTGCTCTGCCTGGAAGGGAACACCAGCGTGCCCCGAGAGCCACATCCCTTTGCCAAGGGGCAAAGACGGAAGGCACCCCACGAGTCACAGCCAAATTCCTTTCTGGAGGAAATATGTGCAGCAGAAAGCCCTTACAGGAAAAACGCGTACACCAAGCACGCATTCGAGTGCACCCAGCAGCACAGATTTCCTTCCAAAACGAACAAGCTTGGTCCAGCAGCAGATCCACCAGAGTTCCTCGTGGGCAAACATCTGGAGGTCTCTGCCCTGCTGGGGTGACACCGCACGCCTGGCAAGCTCCCCAGTGACACAGAGCACCGCTCCGGGTGAGCACAGGGCAGTTGCACAACCCCAGCCTGCTGCAGATGTGGGCGACTGCTCCTTCCAGGCAACCTCGTCGGGCGTCCCCTCCCACCGAAGGTGTTGACACACAAAGCTGTGCCTCTTGCAAATCCAGTTCCGTGCCACACCAGGCTCTGTCAGATCACCCCGACAAAGCCTCGGGTTTAACGTTACTGCCGCCCATGCCAGAGCTGCAGAGCTGGACCCGTGTGGGCACTGCGGGCACACAGGCCCTGCCCCTACAACAGCCTCACCAGAAGGCAGCGTCCTGCAGCCGCCCGATGTGCAAAGATGGGATATGTGCTGCAGGTGATGGCCAAATACCCTCTGCTGAGTGTGAGAAAATATAGCTAAAAACTAATAGCTGTCCTGCAGCCGCCCGACGTGCTCACAGCCAGGGGACCAGGGACACCAGCACGGCCACACCGACACCAGTGCCCGGGAAACAGGAAAGATGCAGCTGAATGAACCGTCCAGGAAAGCTCTCAATTCCTTCACAAGCTGCTACTTGTAAACACAGTTTAGAAAGTTCAGCTATTTAACAGCTTGCTGGTCCTTGAGTGGATCACCTGAAGATCAATTAACTAAGGCAGCTATCAAGAAACTGCAGTATCCAGGTTCCAGGACGAACCCTGGCCACTGAAATAGGGCAAACTGTGTATCTTATGTTTTTGAACATATCTTTCTTCTTCTCCCCATCTCAACCCTCAGCAAGTCAAACCCACAGCTTGGAAAACCAGTATCCCATTACAGTGCTGGTCTGCCTCCACTCCCCAAATTTTCACCATTACCCAAGCTCACAGCCACTCCACAGCAGATTAGCTGCCCCTTTTTAACTTCTGCACAGCAGCTGTACCTTGGCAGGACAGCGTGCCACATACCTCACCTTGCAGCAATATCCTGCTGGAATCAGTGCCATGTGTGCAGCCCTCCTGCCCTCCTCCTCCCAGGCTGCAAACTAAGCCGTACTGGCAAGATCTAAGAGATGCATGTGCCTGAATCAATACCAGAGTCAAGCCTGAGGCTGAAACCACTTAGGATTGCCTATCTGAGGCTGTCTGCGAGAGGGAAGCACAGCGCTCCAGAAACGCTGTGAGGTAACGCAGAGGAAGGCAGTGCCCTGGCTCACGAAAGATCAGACGTTCAGTGGTCTGATTCACTCCCACCCCCAGCTCCAACCTGTTCCAGCTGGGAGCGCAAAGCGTGCCACACGGGCAACCCCAGAACGTGAGCGGTGGTGCCGTGGGGGGCACCGGGCAAGAGAGCCCAGCTCAGCACCTCGGCAGAAGGGCGACAGCACAGCCTGCAGCAGCTCATGCCCATCATACAGCCCCGAACAGAAAGTCCAAGCAGCTCCATTTCCTGCCCACAGGCACCCAGCCAGGTACTTTCTGGATTCACACAGGCCCACGACCTCTTCTCAGCACAAGGGTCAACAGGTTTATTCTGCAGCTGTTGGAGTTTACAGGAACTGGGACACAGACACAGGTCCTCCCAGTTCGGCTCACCCCTCACCAGCTGGTCACAAAGTTCTGAGTATTTCTTTACATGGGCACCCCCTGAATCTTCAAGTCCCAGATGCACGACTGCCCTGGGATTAGTGTGGAACAAAGCAACCCCTCCCTCACTGTCCACATTCAATAACATGACTGGTTTAGCCTTAAAATAGCACAGGGAGACTGAATATCAAAGGAGTCATTAATATCTCCATGTAGAACTGCTGACAACACAGCACAACCCCATCCACTCCCCACACCCAGTGTCCCCACAGCTCAGCAGGAAGAGCCACAGGCTACTGCTTGGATGCATTTCAAGAGTCATTATTCCCTTTTCACTGAGAAGCAATGCTGCTCTCCCTGCAGCACAGACCCAGGGGTCCTGAAGTACCACCCAGCAATGAATTAGGGCATCTAGGTGTAAGGTATAGGTGTAGGTCACCCCAAGACACTAGGTAAGAAGCACACCTTGGCAAACTCCAGGGCCTGCTACAAACCCTCAAACACTACAGTTAGGATGCAGGCATTTTTCACATCTCTGCATGAAGCAGATTTTAATTTACAAGAGGCCATTCAAATTAGAATTTATCCACGGTGAAGTCTGCAGAAGTTTAAACCAAGAATTTCTAAACATCTGAGACCAATGTAGCCTTCTCATGTAGAGAACGGCTTGGCCTTACCCCTTGCTTGCTTTTCTTGGCTGTTTACCATCTGTGGCTCACGTTCTTCAGAACTAAGTTGTTTCTGCAGTTTTTGTGCAACTGAGTGCCTTTGTACATTTATGGTGTCAAGGCCCCATCTGGGATCTCCTCAGGACAGATTCCTGACTTGATAACATACCAGCTCTCCAAAGAAAGCAGTTTGAAGCTAACATCGACACAGCTGCTCCGACTTAGAAGCTTCATCAAATTCCCCTTCCAGTCTAAAAGCAAAAGCCCATGTTTGGTAACTCCATTCAGACATTACCACCTTCTGCCCCAAAGCTCTCAATTGCTCTCACTTTGCAGGCAGATGCTGGTGGTTGTTGGGGTCTTTTTGTTTGTTTGCTCGAGTAAAAAGCTTTCTCCTTAAAGAGAAAGCTTTGTAAGAGGACAAAGAAGTGTGTCACTTTCTCCTCCCAGGGGAAGTTTTACTATTATACAGCAGCAGCACTGCTTCAGCTTGAAACCTGTCTTCCCATGTTCTAGACCAGAAAAAGCTCACAGAGCCACAAGACAAGGAAATATCAGTGGACAAGGCTCTCCAGCATTAAGGAAAAAAGCTAAGGCAAAGACATGTGGCTGTTTCGCTATTAAATGAGAAAAAGATGCTAATCCAAAAAACTCTGAAACTGATCTTCAATGCTGCTGAAGTACAACACACAAAACCAGAAGGGAGGATGACAAGACATCTTCCACACGAACGGAACGCTGGCAAGTCAGCGATTGCCAAGCCCCCCTCTCCTCGCTGTGGCACTCCCACACTGCGCACAGGTAAGAGGACATTTCCCACCCCGCTGCCAGAACGAGCCACGTGGCAGAGCCCATTAAACAAAACCTGGTGTTACGTATCCATCCCAGCCTTAGCCACCAGACAGGCGAAGCATTAACTTCACTCTCTGCCTCCCCGAACACCCGCGTGCCAAGGGGAGCGATGCGAGCAAGGCCACACATCGAGGCAGATGTCTAGGAAGGATCAGCCCACAGCTGTCCCTGGCCTGCAGCCCTACGCTCATCCCTCCAAACCGCGCTCCCCGGGGCACACAAACACTGTCAGGTTGCCACAAGCACCAGCTGGCCTGGAAAGCTCTGGGCTGTCAGGCCGATCCCAGGCGCGGCAGCGCGGGACAAAGAGCTGTCCCCAGCAGTCAGGAGACGGCACCGAGCACCCCCTGCTCCAGCCAGCACCTGCACCTGCTCATCCCAGTGCTCCAGGCCCAGAGCGCTGGGGTACTGTCCTTCCCTCTTTCCAAAGAGGGGAGCAAAGGCAGCCCCTCGGGCTGGGACAGCCTTACTCAATTTTGGCTGGAGAGCAGGACATTGTTCACGGTTCAGCTGAGTGTTCTGTCAGCTCCTTACTCACTGCCTTTACGTGCCGGGGCTGGACCTCCACACAGCACCCAGCTCACACCAAACCGATTTCACTGGGGAAATTTTTTTGTATTTCCTTCCCTTAAACACTCCAGAGCTTGGGCAGCTCGTGCCACCCCACGCTACAGAAGAAAGCAGTTCCTGTACCCGATTAACACCCAGAATGACGATTTTTCTCTTTGCTGTATAGACCACTTAGTCTGGAAGAGAATTTTCTGACCATTGCCACAGACCAATTTACTTTATCCCAGGAGTTTCCAAAGCATTACCATTAAAGGCAGAGCAGCACAGAGTCAAAAGGGAAGAGATGCTTCAGTAGTCCCTGAGAAAACACAGTTAACAGTGGCACATTTTCCCCACCACGTGCTTGGAAACTATTAATTTTTAGCTATATTTTCTCACACTCAGCAGAGGGTATTTGGCCATCACCTGCAGCACATATCCCATCTTTGCTAAGGACAGCTGCACTCTTCCCCCAGCAATTATTTATGGAAACAGAGGCAGCTATGGCAGTTGCTCACATGGGGTAACTTGTTGCCCAGAGCAGTGCAGTAACTGGAAGTGAGTCAACACCTTGACATGAGCTCATTCTGCAACGGCCACCAGCAGAGGAACCCAGTGACTGCAGTCTGGTACCAGACACTTACTCACTTCTATTCTGCAGGCATCACACAGCTTTGTCTGACAGCAGCTGGTGTCTGACTTGTGACTTGGCGAGCTGTGGGTATGAGATCCATCACACACCTGGAAACACAAAGGAGTGGGGCAGCAGCTGCAGAGCCAGCCACAGGCAGCAGGTTTGGGAAACTGACACCAAACCAGAGCTGGTCAGTGTGGTTCCTCCACTGCTGTTATGCTGCACTGCTCTGCCGGTTCGTGCACGTACAAGGCTCCTGCCACAGGACACGAAGATAAGCACAGCCCAGCTGAAATCACCTCATTGATACTCCCTGCCAACACCAGTTAATCCTCACCCCTTGTCAACACCAGCCCTCGGTGACTCCAGGCTCAGTAAGTACAAGTATACTAAAGCCCAAAATTATAACCACCACTTGCCCTGGCCTCTCAGAGCCCATCAGGTGCCAGTTCCAGTGTATGCAGAGGCATCAGCCACAAAATTTGACTGAGACACAAACCTCAGACAGCCACAGAACATGCTCCATTCCACATCTTATAGTCTTCAAAACCTACATTGTGACTTGGAATATTATCTGTCAGCACTGTCTGCACTCGGTCACAAACCCTGGCACAGTGTCCTCACTGGCTCATTAGCTACAGATTTTTAATTCCAGTAACTTAATGAATTGTTAATTAGCCCTTACAAGACAAGCAGCCCTCGCAGACTGCTTTCACTTTTTCTGAGGAAAGGAAATAGGAGCCAGGGAAAAAAAAACCAACCCAGACACAGGAGAGCAACAAGCAGAGGCCATTCCCCACGTCCAGCAGCAGCGAGTGACTGCACACAAACGCAGCACGTGTCAGCTGGCCAGTTCCTGGAACACAAGCCCACATCTCAGAAGCATCCAGCACAAGTTTACAAACAAGCTCCACAGCGCATTATAGTGCACTTCAGTAACCTCTAGAGCAGAGCAGACAGGCTGCAAAAGCTGCTGCTGATGCACTGCAACAACCCAATATCCCCCGAGGAATACACTGCTGGAGTTCATCCCCTGCCTTAAAGGGGGGAGAAAAGTAAATTGCTGCTTTGTGCATCCATCACCACAACTGCTGAGAGCCTCGGCAGGGCCAGCGGGCCAGGCACGGTGACAGAGCAGGGAGGGGACCGGGCAGCTCCCACTGGTGGGTCAGGGAAGATGCTCCTCCGCTCCGGTGCTTCCCGGCATTGCCATTCACTTTGTAAACAGCAGCGCGGCTCCACCGCATTCCCGGCTCTTCCCTTATCAACTCACCACAGAAATATCCTTCCTTAGAGGCTGGAGAGCCCCTCTGACCATCCTATAGCCAGACCTCTCTTACTGTAGGCTCAGCACAGTTTGGTCCTGGTGATGCAGTAGCCAACTGACACCAGCAAGACTGAGCTTTGCAATGCTGCATCTGGTGTAGAAATCAAATGTTAGAGGGGAGGGAAAAACACAGATTACTCCTGGGACAAAAGGTTCATAGAGCCATCCTGCATCGCTAACATGAAGAAAAAAAAAAAAAAAAAAAAAAAAGGTGATCTTTCTCCAAGGAGCAACTCCCATTTCTACAATCGTTTTGTAAACTTCCTTAANAGGGGAGGGAAAAACACAGATTACTCCTGGGACAAAAGGTTCATAGAGCCATCCTGCATCGCTAACATGACGAAAAAAAAAAAAAAAAAAAAAAAAAAAAAAAAAAAAAAAAAAAGGTGATCTTTCTCCAAGGAGCAACTCCCATTTCTACAATCGTTTTGTAAACTTCCTTAAATGAGCCATGGCTCAGACAATTCACAGGTTTTGATTCAGGCATGGCCACCAGCAGCCACCAGGCATCCTGGCTGCTCACTTCAGTCAAGGAACGAGGACAAAACACGGCACAGTCCAGCAGGAGGCTACAGCAAGACTGACCTTATAATAACAGTCTCGGTCCTTCAAATACAGGATTATATAAGTCCCGGCTCTATTCGCAAAGGTTTATGTAGTAAGAAAAGAGACACAGTAATCAGACCTTGTAAGGGGTGCTCCGGAGACCACCGCGGTAACCACGGACCCCGAACAAACAACCCCGCTTCCCTAACGAGTCGGAGCTATCTGAACCGATTATCGCTGTTTGCCCTCCAAACCCGCACACGGCCACGCCAGCCGGGCTCCGGCAGCCGCCCCGCCCGCGGCATCCCCGGGCCGCCGGGATCCTCGGGGCGCTGCCGGAGCAGCGCTGCCCGTCCCCTCCGGCACCCCGGAGCCGC